>RQIL01009776.1:0-21574 GCA_003951145.1 Jimgerdemannia lactiflua | reverse complement strand
CCCCGAGTACCAATCCCCCATTGTCCTAGGCTATCCTATTGTCCAGCAGTCTCACCATCCCAGCTACGCAAGAGTAGTGTTTCGTACCCCCATCCCAATGATATGTAGGCCAGACTATGGAACTCCCCGAAATGATCACGCCGGATCTAGCTACGCCAAGACCGAATAAGAACTAGCCCTCCAAGCCCCAAATGAAAGCCTGAGACAAAATAAAACCCCCCAACTAACCAACAGAAGACAAGGACTAACACAGAGAACTCCCCTCTCAAGAACTTACACAGGGGATAGGAGGAAACCCCTATCCCCCTCTCCGATCCTGCGGGCCTCGATCGCATCACTGCATCAGCTCCCAGTTCTAGTCGGGTACTACCAGAAAAGGAAGGCCCCACTTCCCAAGCCTGTGGGCCTTGATCGCGTTGCCACGTCAGCTCCCAATTCCAGTTGGGTACAGCCCCACCCCCCGCCGATCAATCAGAAGACCCCACTGAATCAGCACCCACTACACCCCAATAGCTGTCACCAGCCTGGCACCCTACTGGTCCACCATTATCGCCCTTCCGCCTATCTGTGACGGTCATCTCCCCTCCCACCCGACTCCACTTGGAAAGCAGTCACCTATGCCAGAACTGCACTCACCAGGAAGCTCACCAAGACTCAGAGGGCCCCACCACAGGCACTGAAAACCTGCAGGTAACCTACACTAGCACTTGATGCCCATGGTTGGCCGACTCCCTATGCAGCCCGTGACACACCGAGATGACACCTTGTTGACAACGACAAAGGGAGAAAAGTGCCGCGCCAAGACAGGTACACCCCAGACGCAGCTGGAGGCACCAGAACCACGAAAAAGTAGAGAAAACACTGATCCGACACCGAAAGAGGGGCAACTCATCACCATTGCCTTCCTCCTACTGCTCTGCAACAGGTACAGCAAACCACACCGAGGTAGAGGGGGTTGTGAGTTGGAAAAAAGGGACTTGGCTGGTTGCCTGCCAGACCTTGTGACCGGTATGGTAGTGGAGAAAGAAGCTGTAAAAAGGAATCTCAGTAAAGATAATAAAGAGGGATACTAAGAAGGATCTTAATGAAGATAGTAAAGAGAGATCTCAGTAAAGATGGCAAAGAGAGATCTCAGTGAAGATGGCAATAAGGATGTTGGTGATGGAATCTTGACAGAGCCAAGCGAATCTTGTCAGCAGTAGTTAAAAAAAATCACTATGTGACTGCTATTTTTCGAAATTGGGAAATTTAAGTCCTCTGCAACTGAATTCGAAAAATTTACCTGCGCCACATCCTTGTCAGATTTTGTGATAGTTGTCAAACGCATGAATACACAAACACACTAACACTCGCAAACATGCGAATATCCTTGCTAAAGAATTCTAATTGTGATCCCGCGGATATCAAAGTCCTCGTCAATGTTTCTGCGGCTGATGATGAGCAGGCGGAGCTCGTTTACAGCCATTCCTTCGACCTTTACCGTATCGAAGCCGGTCGATCCATCGCCGCCGAAGTCTTCGACAAGGAACCTAAGTCTGCGGCTCTCAGGAAATATGGAAAATTGTTGTTCAGGGCCCTCTTCTCCTTCTCGGAAGGTGAAGCAGATTATGACAGTCCCGCCCAGCATTTCCTAATTGGAATATTGCCTCCTCGCCCAGCGGGTCGGATCCTGCTTGAGCTAAACCGTGACCATGACCTCGACGTCATCCCCTGGGAATATGCTTGGGGAAACCATGCATATCTGGTACAGCAATGCATATTCGTACGTGTGCATAAACCAAAGGAGCCTCTGCCATCGAAATTTTCGCACAATCCGCAGGAGCCCCAGCCATCTCCCAATCCAAGGTTGTCCCAGCCATCGCGCAACCCAAAGGAGCTTCCGCCATCGCGCAACCCAAAGGAGCTTCCGCCATCGCGCAATCCCAAGGGGCCACAGCAATCGAGCAATCTGAAAGGGCCTCAGCTATCGAACAATCCAAAGGGGTCTCAGCCATCGAACAGCCCGAAAAGGCCTCAACCATCGAACAACCCGGAGAGGACTCAGCCATCGAATATTCCGAAGGTGCCTCAGCTACCGAACAATCTGACGGTGCCTCAGCCATCGAACAATCGGATGAAATCTCAGCCATCGAACATTCCGACGGTTCCTCAGCCATCGAACAATCGGAAGAAGTCTCAGCCATCGAACATTCCGACTGTTCCTCAGCCATCGAACAATCGGAAGGGGCCTCAGCCATCAATATTTTCGCATAATCCGAAGGGACCTCTGCCATCGAAACTTCCGCTACTTCCATTGCGCATTGTCTCCATCTTTCCAGACCCTATCATCCCGCTGAACGATCCTAATGCCAACCAATTTCCAAATCTGCATCTGGGCGATCAGTTTCAGACATTATGTGATGAGTATGAGAAAAACAATCGAACGGTATTACTGCAGCGGGCATTCCCACCGACCATCGACCAAATGTATCAGTTGCTTAGGGGCATGCCTGAGATGGCCACGGTGCTTCATTTCATGGGACACTGCGGCTCGCTGAACAATGGTCCGAGGGCACTCATCTTTGAAGATCAAGACACAGGCAAGCTTGAATTCGTTCTCGCTGACGCGTTTCGCGCGGACGCGACCATGGATCTACGGCTGGCTTTCCTGTCTGCCTGCGATACGCGCCATGTCGCTCGAGACCTGGCAGAAAACGGCATTCCATACACCATCGGTTCACACTGCGCCCTCCCAGACGACCTCGCACGCAAGTTCGAGTCCAAATTCTACAAGTTCCTGGCCAGCGGCTGCACTGTCGAAAAGGCAATGTTTGAGTCGCGCGTCTCCATGAAAGACCCAAAAGACATCCGACAACGCAACTACTTCCCCGGTGCCATGGTGCTCTACTCGTCCACGTTTCGGGAGGAGGATGGCGCGTTCAAGTGCGGGGAAGGGAAGCCCACGATCGAAACCCACATTCCCCCCCACAATCTCGAAGAGATTTCCTTCACGCGATTTTTTTGCGGACGCAAGGAGAATCTTATAGAGATAACCCGCATTTTGAAGCGTATGACGGAGAGAGGAACACAGACTTGTCCCTTCTACACCATAGAGGGCATTGCCGGTCAGGGCAAGACGGCGTTGGCTGAAATGGCGGTCAGGCGGACGGCTCATCTTTTCCCGGGTGGGATTTTCGCTTGGCGGTTCGATTCTTCGCACGAAATATCATTGATCCAATATCTTCAGCGCTTGGGTCGGATCTTATTCCAGGAAGATTTCGGTAATGACTTCGACACGTTGGAGCAGGCAGTCATCAAGAAATTCCGAAGACATCCGACGAGTTTATTGATCCTCGATCAAGCTGATGTCTTGACGCGCGCGCAGTTCAAAGGGGATAAGGGGGCCGTAGCTTTGGTAAAATGGCTTCTAAAAATCATATCGACACCTGGGATTGCAGTGAAATATTTTGCAACATCGCGCCAACGTCTAAATTGGGTAGCACAGCAGGAAACGATGCATCTCGGTGGTTTAATAGATTTAGACATTGACAGTGGGGTAGAGTTGTTCATTGGAAATCTCGACGCTGATACAAGGCAGAAGATGGAGGAGGAAAATACCACGCAGTTGCTGTACGACCTTGTCAGGCTCGTAGACGGGCATCCGCTCTGTCTGAAATCCCTTGCCCGAACGGTTTGCCTGCCACAAAATCCCAGTACGTCGCTTGAGAAACTCGTCCATGAACATTGCAGAACATTGCTAGCGAATGGCTCGAATGGGAGTACAAACCTCGGCACTCTTTTCCGATCAACGATCGACACTCTTCCACCGCTGGAGTGCCAATTTCTGTATATGTGTTCTCTCTTCACCGGACCAATCACAGAAGGAGTGCTCGAATTCGTCCATCATTTTGTTGAGTTCGTCGATAGATCCAAAAATGGGATTGTTTCTAGTGAGACGATCGCGACGAACCTTCAAAAATTATACCGTCGCGGATTATTGTCTAAACAAGATGAAGAATACAGGATGCAATTTGCTCTTCGAGAAGGCGCGAGACTGTGTAATTCCATGTTGAAGTTCCGCCCGCGTTTGCCGATCGATGGCTTGTTCAATGATATATTTATAATTGGCGTGGTGGGACCATCTCCACATGGTGAGTAATGTACTGAATCCAGATGTTATCTCTTACGCATGTTCTAAATCTATCCAACTTCAATACAGTGAAATCCGTGGCATTGGAGTGGCAACTCCGAAGAATCCAAGCCAACGCCTATAGGAAGCTGAAGACAAGGGGTTTCGGCATAAACTACTACTCCATCGGAAATGCCGGACTTCGAAAATTCAATATTCCCGGTATCAACGACCACGCTCCCGAAAAAGCCGCCGAACGGCAGCATCCATCATTCCGTCGGTTGGTTGTATTTAGATACAACATGTCGGAAGGCAACCACGGCAGCTTGCCTCAGTTCTGCATAGAGCAGATCTTGCCGGTTGTGCGAGAAAATCAAATTCCATTCATTCTTTGTTTGAGTTACAAGTTTCCAGAACCGCATACAAGGACTGCTTCAGTTCGGATGAAAGCTGTGGAAATGTTACGAGCAAATTTAGAAAAAACGCACTGGATAATTTGGACAGACGCCCCTTCTGGTAAGTTGAATTTTCTTACTTCTTTCCGAAAATGACTATTAGATGCTATCTTATCCAAATGATAACCTACATGCATGTTCTAATAGGCATTGTGCAAGCGAAGAGTGAAATGAATATGAACTCAGGTAAGGGAAACTTTCTGTATTTATGTTTGAATGGAAGCGATTAATTGTATTCCTAAACTCACGGAGCCGTTTCCAACCCACCAACAGCATCGAATGAAAATATACATATAAACCTTAACACCAAAATGGTGTTGAGCGCTTATCGTAAACGTAACGACAACGTCCTCATGGAAGGACCATTCGTTGGGCGCACAAAAATTCTGGAAGAATTGGACAAACTTCTCAAAGGCCCTGAACGTTACATCACGATCAAAGGATTCGGCGGAATGGGCAAAACGTCGTTGGCGCTTCAGGCTTTCAAACACTTCAACTTCGGTAGCGCTCTTGCACTATCTCTCGCTGGAGCACCAAGATCAAGTCAAGTGATCCTAAAAATTGCAGAATTTTTCGCTATTGACACTAAGGGCTTAAGCGATCAAGATCAGCAGAATGAAGTCCTTGAGAAACTGAAAGAGAAAGACGACATTTTGCTCTATCTCGACAACATGGAAGACATCAAACAAGGAATTCAAGAAAAAGACTCAGAGACGGAAAAGGAAGCAAAGGCTTTGATGAAATTTTTCAAAACGTTGCCCGACAATGTCAAAATTCTTGCAACATCACGAGTCGCGTTAGATTGGCCTAATGAGAAATTGATCGAACTGGCGGGAATGACACCTCAAGATGGCATGCAAGTTTTTGAACAGTGGTGTCCTCAGCGCTCAAAAGAGGAGAAAATAGATGACAAAAGCAGAAGAGAGCTTATCTGTGTAACTGGCGGTCACCCATTGTCACTGCGACTTCTTGGTGGCCTGTTTGACAATTGTAAAGATCCCATCCAACAATTCGTCAAAGAGATCCATAATCAACTTCCCGTGGCATTGAATTCCGAAACAATAGATGAACGACACAAACCGATAGATGCATGCATAGAGTATAGCTTCGAATACCTGGATGATGAGCTAAAGACTTTCCTGGGTCAGTTGAGGACATGGAACATTCCCTTTACATCAACTCTCGTCATGCGAGGTTTGAAGGATGGCGGTGCTACACCGGAATCGCTTGTGGCGACCAATTTGCACAAACTTTGGCGAAGAAGCTGGTTAACCCGACGAAAATATGAGGAAGACCCAATGCTCGGTGACTGGCGCCCCAACATTATCGAAAATGAAACCGTGTTTTATAGCCTGCATTCATGCCTACACGACTTCCTCAACCACCGGTTTGATACCGTTGAGAATACTCTACCAAACAATGCTGAAATTCAATTTTACACTGCACTGTGCTACGGCGTAGGATTTGGTGTTGCAAATGATATAGCCAAGAAAATTGAGTGGTGCACTAAGGCTGCGGACAATGGACATTTGGAGGCACAATTTACGCTTTCTGCGTGTTATCAGGGCGGTTGCGGGGTTCGCCGAAATCCGAAGAAGGCATTCGATTTATGCCTGAAGGCTGCAGAGGCAGGAAGCAAACAAGCACAAAGCGAGATCGCATGGTATTACCGGCATGGTTATGGTGTTGCTCAGAACTCGGAAAGGGCGACTTTTTGGGAGGAAAAGCTTCAAGGTGTTGAAGGAAACAAGGCGGCACAACTTTCAAACAAGTTCGACCTTTCTCTCCCGCTCATCCATCGCTTTACAAAAGGTGGTGATGTGGCAATGGTCAAATCACTCTGTACGAATACCAGTGGCGTCGAAATGAGAGACAGGTTGTCGAGAACCCCGCTGCACGTGGCTGCACAAACCGGCCACATTGACCTCATCGAATATCTGTTGTATGAATGCAAGGCTAACATCTCCCCAAAAGATTTGTATGGTAACACACCACTGCACCTTGCCGCAGACAGCGGTCGCACCGAGGTTGTGTGGTGGTTTGTGACCGATTTTGGCGTGGACCCCAACGCCAGAGCCGAGGGAAATTGGACACCACTTCACCATGCTACGAACAGGGGACACCTCGAGGTGGTGAGGTTGCTCTTGGCTGACTCCAAGGCGGATGCCAACGCCAAGAACAGGGAAGGAAGGACGCCGCTTCACTTCGCTGCGCAGAATGGGTATGTTGATATAATGAGGTTGCTTCTGGCCGACTCCGAAGCGGACGCCAACGTCAAGACCAATAAATTATGGACCCCACTTCACTTTGCTGCGGAGAATGGGCATTCCGATATTGCAAGGTTGCTCTTGGCCGAGTCCATGGCGGACGCTAATGCCAGGGATGACTTATTATGGATGCCACTTCACCAAGCTGCGGGGAGCGGCCACATCGATATTGTGAGGTTGCTCTTGGACAACCCCAAGGCGGACGCCAACGTCAAGAACTCCAAAGGATCGACGCCACTTCACTTGGCTGCGCTGAACGGGCACGTCGGTATTGTGAGGTTGCTCTTAGCTGACTCCAAGGCGGACGTCAACGCCAAGACAGACGTAGGATTGACGCCGCTTCACTATGCTGCGAGCAAGGGGCACATCGATATTGTGAGGTTGATCTTGGCTGACTCCAAGGCGGACGTTAACGCCAGGACAACCAAAGGATCGACGCCACTTCTCTTCGCTGCGCAGAACAGGCACAACGAGATCGTAAAGTTACTCGAGGGCGAGTTCCGGGCGGTCTATTAAGCAATATATTTATTATAATGCCTTCATCATTCTGATAATAAATTTATTTACTATGAGTGGGTTCGCTCGAAACCACAGGTCAATGATCGCAGGAATGTCTTGGGCACTGCTGATGGGGAGGGCAAATGCAAATCATGTAAAGTGAGCTTATGTTTCCTTTATGGCATTAGCGCATTTGCGCGCCATATCTTACATGTAATTCTGTACCATTTCGACATATTGTCATTCGTTCTTTACAGCTACGCTCATCGCGCTCTCCCGTACATTTTTACGCAATTTTCATTATAACTTTCGAACCTTTACAATTATTCTCTACATCCATGGTTCTCCCCGCGAATTCCTGCCTTCTTTGCCTTTACGACCCCTCTAAAACTATGAAGGGCCAATATGAATTAGGCTCCCCCGCCTGTCCATTCCGCTCCAATGTACCGTTCATTGAACGAGTTCTCCGGTTTCTTCACGACGATTTTGGCAATGCTAGCCCCGATGCTGATGTCCTCGCTACTTGCCTCGTCAACCTCTCTGATGACTCTACTCCCATCAACCGGCACATCTATCCGCTCGCCCAGCATCCAAGGCTCCTATACGCGCGCCATCCACAACACTAGTGACATCCACACCGCCGTCTTCTCAATTTCCCTCTGACCTGTCCATTGAGGCCAGTATTGCCTTTCTCCAAGACCGTGCCACCACTCAAGATCGGCGGTTCGACGAACTCCTCCAACTACTTTGCCCCCACCCCGAGGCTGCAACCACCTCTATGCCAACTTCGGTCACTGATGCCTCTGGTCCCCTTTCCAGCACCTCCACCACCCTCACCATTGACCGGGCTTTTATTGGCCATGCTGCTACATCTCTTTTCACTACCATTGCTTCCATCTCTCAACCTCTACCATCTATTCCTACATTCAGCCCATTTGGCACTACTGGTCTCTCTGACAACCCCTATGATGAGTCTCAATCCATAACTTCTTCTAAAGTATTCCCCCCACACTATTATTTATAGTGTCAATTTTTTTTCTCAAGTATGTCTATATCAATCAATACTTACTAGTAGGGATCATTGATATCTCTTTTATTATTATTTCACTTGACTACTTCCTGGAGTGAAATATTGTTTTTATTAGCTCTCTTTCTGAAATCCAGTTTATTAAAACTTTCAATAACTTTAGTATTAAGATTATTCTTTAGAAATTACTTTTTCTTATTAAGAATCTCTCTAATATTTTATTTATTTCAGTATTTTTCTTAATATATATTGTGACATCTACAATCGATCATGTCAGAATTTGGAGTACTCTGTGACTGCTAGGATCAGACAACATTATGGCGTGATAACCTATGACCAGCCTAAACCATCAAGTGATTGTACCAAATGGAGACAAGATAATCCAAGTCGAAGTGAAGACCACGTTATTTAAAGGACCCAGCCTCAGCCTCAAGAACTGCCACCAAAGAACAAGTACTCTACACACAATGCCTCCCATCTGTCATTCCAACCAGACTTCTCGCCGCTCTACCCCTTTGCTAAGTTTCAAGACCATTGTCCTCAATGCTATCAAGCAGGCTATCTGGCACCCAGATACCTTGGACCACCTGAACTTCTATACCGAAGACCTTGGACACTTTATCAACTACTGGTACATCATGGCCCAGCAGCTCAAGGACACCACTGAATGGATGACTCTCTGGCATGACTACCAAATTGGCCACTGCCTCTGCAACAAAACCCAAGAAGATGACCAAGAAGGCCTTGCTGCTGAACTGTTAACCATCAGCCAGCTTATCAAAAGAGCCCTCCAAGTCCACTAAATCTTCTGCCATATCCCCTGGGCCATTGCACACTTACAAGGAGTAACTGTTAAGAATATTGTCTATCTTACCACTGAAGAAGCCAATTGGGTAGAATCCGAAGTAGCTGATTATATTGGAAGCAACCGCATCGCCGTGGGAAGCCAAGACACCAAACCCACCCTGCCAGGTTTCCATACTATCCCCCTCCAAGACAACCACCAAGATCACCTCATGAGCCTTATGGAGATATTTGAAGGACCACCCATTACCATGGAAGTATCTGCCAGAGCCACACCCGCTACCCACCATCCTGTTAATCTCAATTCACACCACATTGTTTGGGAGCCGAACCAAGAAGATGCTCAAGAAGTCCCTACCTTCGAAGAGGAGGAGGTTGAAGAACCCCAAGACCCCACTCCCGAAGCAGCTCCATCTGACACCGAAACAGATGAATCCTCAGAAGGAGAAGAAGAGCAGCAGAGAGTTTACCAATCCTCTGTCTGCATCCAAGCTGTTCAAGGATTGGAGAATGTCATTGAAGATGATTGGCCACTATTCTATCCCCTCATCTCTTGGACAGCACTTCTCCCTTTTGAAGAGTGGAATGACGAAGTCACAATCTAGCAAGATGATTTGTTTGCCACTGACGAAGAGTACTATACCCTTTAAAGTACAGATCAGCACCTTCTTATTGCTTACAAATATTATAGTTCAACCATGCACAGATGACCACTCTCATGTCAGCAAGTCATTCAACTGCATTCAGCAATGTCCTTTGCATGTCCAAATCTGGTGTAAACAAATGTCGCAACCATTTTCAGTGATGCCAACCAAACAACCATTTTCAGTGATGCCTCCAATGTGATCGAATTTGGCATAAACATTTGACACAGCCAACAATAGCATACTTAGCTACATAACATAGTAACCATGCATTATAGTTAACCCAGATAGCAATAGCAACCAGATAGCAACCATACATTTGGCATGAGCAAACATGTATAAATACCCCCCAACCACAGTAAATAAACCCTCAGTCAATTGGCTTTTATCTGAATGACGAGAAGTCTAGTATAAGATAAACCAACTTAAGTATTTGAGAAACTTTAGGAAAGACTCCAAGAGACCAGATAATTCTGAGAACAAGATAACCAGAGCATTGAGGCTCAGAAGTTTGAGTTAAAGAATTACTCTTGCCACATACCAAAAGACTGCACTGACCACCACTGCCAAGTTTTAGGAAATCAACCACTATGAGTATTCAAGTTTAAGACCACCACTATGATATGAAAGACTGCCAGGAAAACCGTCAAGGAAACTGACTGCCTGTTAAGTACCACCGCCATTAGGAATTCGCTGCCATGGACTGCCACGAACTTCAAAGACCACTGGAAACTGACCACCATTCAAGTTTCGAGACTGCTGCCAGTTAAGGAAACCATTAGGAAATCGTCACTGAGATCCCGCATTCAGACCAACCACACATTCGACCCAGCCATACATTCCAGCCACCCATTCACCCCGCATTCAAGATTCGAGCCCCCCTATATTCAAGTATAAAGACCCAAGGAACCCAAGAATACCCACCGTATAGTATACTAGACTGACATTCGCAAGCCAGTACAGTCACCATTCACCTGATGTCGCCAAGTTAATAAGTCAAGATGGATGAGCAAGCTATCGACCTCCATTTTCTTTACCCACTGTGCCATGAAGAGAATTACTGACTGACCGTCATGGACCCTCTGCATATTCAAGATATGTTAATCGACCTGCATATTCAGCATATGTACCCAAGTAATCGCTGCTAGGAAAGTCCATCTATTATACCACTAAACAACCAAGCCACCGTCATCGACCACTGACCCTTTTGCCAACATTTCGAACGAGCCGATCACGTGACTATTCACTCAGAGATCCTTTTATTTTGACATACATATCGTCCATGCATCATCAAGTGGCACATTGAGCCATGCTTGAAGCTTAAAGTTATACAAAATGCATGCCACATTTTAGGGGCTCAACTGGGAATAGTTTTCTAAAGACTTGACCTTTTGGCTCAAGAACCCAGTAGCCATCTACATTGGAGACTCCAGGAGAATCTAGCAGCCAGCAACAAGTTCAGAGACAGCCCTCTTCAGTGGAAAAGAAGGCCCACACCATTGTCAGGACAGCAGTCAAGACCCTACTCAGAAACAGCAACCAGAAAACCAAATCTGAAGACAGAAGTGACCCAGACTACAGTTTGACCTCCAGAGAGAGAAGACAACTCAGAGGACAACCAGAACCCCTTCAGCTCCAAGACCTAGAAGAAGACCTTCCTGAAGAGTATCAGACCCAAATCTATAGGAAGAACTCTGATCAGAGTGACTACATCACTACAGCTGTCAATCGAGCCACCCCTTTAGACTGAGTCTACTTCGAGATATCTGAAGGAGAAGAAGACTATCATCCATACTCAGAAGACGAGTTCGATCCACACTACTATACAGGCAGCTACCAGCAAGGCGAACTAGACTCCACTACTTCATAGCTGCAAGGAGCAGACAAATCCAACACTAGTTATATCAGCCCCCTAGCACCTTCAATCACCCGAACCCCAGTACCTTGGTCTCTTACCCCCTACTACTATCTTCAAAGGACCAGATCTCCCACACTACCAAGACACTGCCCTCTGCCTTTACCCTCTGTACATCGAGCACCTTCCCCTCCCCCACAAGGACCATCAAGGAACACTACCCCTGAACCAGCATCAGACAGTGAGAACAGTGAAGATGAGCCAGACATGAGCTACTTACAGAAGTTCTATGGTGCAGATGATGAAGATATCAAGGAGTTCATTGGAGAAATTGAAGTACAAGCAGCTACCAAGCGATGGGATGCAGAAAGAAAACTCAGCATTGTGGAATCACTTTTGAGAGGCCCGGTCTTCCAGAGATACAACCAAGCCAAACAGAATAGAGGAGAAATCTTCAGGGCAGAACAACTTGCTCACCTCGTACCAAATGCAAACTATGTGCAAAGATACACCATCCACAAAGACTGGCTCCATGTCCAGTTCAATGGTCTTGAATGCCAACAAGAGGCACAAGAAGCTCTGACCTACATGACCCAAGCTATCAATGAAACCCCAAAGAGTTTCTACCACTGGATCCAAGCACAGATGATTAAGGCAAACCTACAGCCTGCAGTCCAACTGGCATTGGCATCCACTACCTTCCTCAATGGCCTATATCCAGAACTCAGAAGGTAAGTCATTAGGATGGGTTATTGGAGCATTGAGCAGCAAGTTGCTGGAGTGCAAGGATGTTGGGAAGCAGACTACAGACCAGCCCAGCAAGACCACCGAGAGCCAGCTAGAACCAAACCTCCAAGATCTTGAGGATCTACCATAGCAGAATGCATTCCTCAGAGCCCAGTTGGCCAACTATGAGAACAGACCCCCACCTTCAGCTCCAGCCCAATTCAGTCAATCACAACAGCAGCAGCCACCAAGAGCACAAGAAGACCCAATGACCATGCTCATGAAATAAATGAAGAATCTAGCCATCGCAGTGGTACAGCTGAAGAACCAAGGAGGAAGACAGCAAGATTACTGTTGTAACAATAGGTCAGACTATCAACAACAAGACAACAGGAGCTCTTCTCAGGCACTGCCAGCTGCAACTATAGGCTCAGCTATGACCGGTCCCCATGCTCCTACCTGTTTCTACTGTGGAAATCAAGGCCACATTCAGAGGCACTGCCCAAGGAAGCAAGCTACTCAGTCCAATGACAGAAATGTCAACCTCATTCAGATGGATGAAGAGACACAAGAAATAGAAGAAGAAGCAGCCTGGCTTCACAGACAAGATGATACCTATCCATACTATGAAGCCTTCCCATCCAAGGTGACTTGGGATGCCGCTCCCGCACAGACCAGAGGACGAGGAAGACCACCAAGGATTCCACCCCCACTGCTGCCAGTAACAGTATCTACAGGCAAGCACCCAAGACATGCCCATTCCTCCTTGGACACCCCACCAGAAAATGACAAGCGAGTCAGAAGGGACACCCCTGAGCCTGAGACTGGACCATCAAGAGTATCAAGGACTACTTCCCTGCCTGACCTTGAAGAAGATGAGCGCATGAGTGTAGAGTCCTCAGCAGACGAGATACCTATCAGGAATGAGAGATCTTGCCCTCAAGGAACTAAACATCGAAGGAGCAGCAAACCTCATGCAGCAGCCTTACTTTGGGACCAGATCCGTCAACAGAATGCAGGCCTCACCATTGAGCAAGTCCTCAAGAATGCCCCAGAAGTTAGGTGAAAATTCCTGAAGGAAGCCAAGGAAGACACCAAGAGACTTTCTGTCCAAGGACCACACACACAAGAACCTAGCACTATTTATACAGTGCATGAGAGCCGACAATATGATCATCAATCCACCAGACTTGCGAGTGGAAAAGTGCATGGAGAAAATGCCCGGATTCTCATTGACACTGGAGCAGCAGTCTGTATTATCACTCAAAGGATGTTAGAGAGAATTGGTTAGAGAATTGATAAAGGAACCAAAGCAAGAGTCATCATGGCTGATGGATCAGCATCTACCCCCCTTGGACTTGTATGAGACATTCCCATTCAAGTTGGGAAAGCCTGCCTCAATGTACCTCAAGCCATTGTGACTCCCGCGACCTCTTATGATCTGATCTTGGGAACAGATTGGATGCACCGAGTTGAAGCCAACATGGATATCAGAAAACAGCTCCTAGTCTTCACCATTCATGGACAAAAGCACAAGGTACCCATTGAGTCGAGAGCATCATCAAGGAAGTCGAGTACAGCCCCCGAGACAGAATGGCATGGACACAGTGATACACCTACCACAACCATGGATGAAGACAAGAGTGAAGCAAATTTTCTATAAGAAATGGGAAGCGACTTTGATACCCCTAGAGATCAAGATAGCGAGCCAGAAGAACTCTTTGTTGGAGTTATTGACATTGAAGGTCTAGCTGAGAGTATCAACAGAGCCAACAACAAAAGAGCAGCACTTGATTTTGTGGGACCATCCACACAACCACCACCCCCGCTGATAGAAAACTGAATTTCATGAGCCTTCTGCCTAGGCACATGTGAGCATTTCAAACACTTCTATTCACTAAGGAATAACTGCAATGCCTATCAAGTCCTCGATCTCAAGAAGATTTCAATGCTAACAATTATCGATAAAGATAAAATGAAACGAGCACTAGTCCACAGCCGAGCTCAGCCCCCAACCCTGAAGACCTTCAAGAAGACTTACCAAGAACAGGAAAAGGTTCTCTCTCACCAATCCGTGGAGACTCTCACCATCGAAAGGGACAGCAACAGCTCCTACACCATCACCTGTACCCTTCAAGTCACCCTGCCGACCTATGATAAGTATCAGAAGAGGTATCCTACCACCAAGGAAGTCAAGGAATGAAACGAAGGCTTTGTCAAGAAGGGGCACTGTGATTGTGGGAAGATCTTCACCTGCTACTGGTGTGAACATCGAAGTGTTCACCTCAGCAAAGATATCCACAGAAGTTGAGTCAAGAGAAAGGATCCCACTCTACAAGAACCTCGAATTTGTTGGGCCTGCCGGAAGTGCAAGAAGATTGACCATGAAGGAGACTGCCAAGCCAAAAACAAGACCACCATTTGGGACCTACCTCTGGAAGTCCTCACTATCATCTACTGGTACTGCTGCCCACATCAAGGAAAAGAAGGAGTCAACCTTGCCTTCACCCTCATGGAAGCCCTGGATTCCCTCAGAAAGACCAGGTTCAACTATACGAGAAACCCGAAGACAGGAGCACATTGGCTGTTCTTCAAGCCAGAATGGATGGAGTTCTCACCCACAATCGCAGCTGCTGGAGAACCTTTCCTCAAGACCCACCCAGTTGTTCAAGTCAAGCTACTCTCACCATAGGCACAGCCTCCCCTCATGCAAACTGAAGGATCAGTTGGATATGATCTCTGTCTCCCATATCAAACAACAATCCAACCTAGAAGCACCAAGACCTTTGATCTTCAAATTGCACTCGCTATACTGCTGGGACTCTATGGACAACTAGCATCAAGATCATCTTTGGCAGCCAAGGGAATCACCGTCGAAGGAGGAGTTATTGACCAAGACTACTGAGGCTCTTTGAAGGTCATCATTCGCAATCATGGAAGGAATCACTGATGCTTCAACCCCCTGAAGGCCATCTGTCAGATCCTTTTCCTCAAGACCTCACAGCCTACCATTCAAGAGGTAAAGCAGCTAAACAGTACCAAGAGAGGACAAGGAGGATTTGGAAGCACAAACAGAGACCATCCAGCACCACCTATCAAGGTCCATGTAGCAAGAGTCACCCAGTTCAGGCAAATGAGGCCCCATATCTGCCACCCCATCCGAACAAGAGAGGAAATCATCCTGCAGTCATATCAGCAATGAGGCCTTGACATGCATCTCCCAGAGGAAGCCAACAACCTGATTTTCAAACCATCAATGGAGCTTCGAGAGAAGTATCACCTACTCTTGGCCGAGGAACGAATTCATGACCAGATGTCACCAATCCACATCCCTATCAGAAACATGGGCTTTGAGGTGATCACTATCCCCAAAGGAATAACACTGGGATATTTCGAACCACTGATAGATACCTATGAGAAAGAAGTCTATGAGTTTTTGGGAAATGGCAAGCCCTCTCTGGTGAGACTGACGGTACCAGAGAGGAAGACTCAGCAAGCTCAGCAATTAAAGCTATCGACATCAAAGCAACTCTAACCAAGGACCAATAATAGCAGATACAGGAGTTGATAGAAGAATACAAGAATATATTTACCACCACATAAAATAACTTCCCACTATACCAATATGGAGAACACCCTATACATACTGGAGATGTGAAACCAATCTGACAATGCCCCTACCGAACACCACACCACTTGATTGAATTTGAACAACAACACATAGATGAAATACTATGAAATGGAGTTATCAGACCCTCATCAAGCCCCTGGGCTTCACTAGCAATTATCATGCCAAAGAAAGGAGGATGGAGACTAGTCATAGACTTCAGAAAACTCAACAAGATCACAACAGAAGATACCTACCCTCTACCAAGAATCAATGACCTCCTCAATGCCCTTGGAAAAGCCAAGTATATGACCACTACTGACCAGTTCCAAGGATTCCAAGTGATCCCCATTGCCCAGGAAGACATCTGCAAAATGGCCTTTATCACCAGACAAGGACAGTACGAATACCTTTGAATGCCATTTGGACTCTGTAATGCCCCAGCCTCATTTCATCGAATGATGAACCATGTCTACTGGGATCTTATCGGGAGAAATGTGCTAGTCTATATAGATGATGTAATCATCTACTCCAAAACATTCAAGCAGCATTTGCAAGACCTCCATGAAGTATTCAATACCATCCAAAGCTCAGGACTCAGACTCAATGCCAAGAAGTGCTTCTTTGGAAAACACCAAGTCAAATATCTGGGATATGTTGTCTCAGCTCAAGACACACATGCTGACCCCTGCAAGGTGGAGAAAGTCAAGAACTATCCAACCCCCACCTCAGCCAAGGAGACCCTATCCTTTCTCATATTAGCATCCTACTACCAGTGATTTATCCCAAGATTCTCAGATAAGGCAGCACCTCTCTGAGACATCTCCAAGAAGGACCAGCCATTCTACTGGAAGGAGGACCAGCAAAAGTCTTTTGATCTACTCAAGAAGGCCCTCACTGAAGCCTCAGTCCTGGTGCAACCAGATTTCAATAAACCCTTCATCCTGGCAACTGATGCCTCAGCCTTAGGACTTGGATCAATTCTGTTAGAGCAAGATAATCACAAAAGAGAGCATGTTGTTGAATATGCTAGCAAGGCCACAAATGAATCACAGGCAAACTATGGAGCCACCAAGTTGAAATGCCTAGCAGTGGTATGGACAGTAGACCATTTCTGCCACTATCTCTTGGGAAAGAGATTTGCCCTCATCACAGACTATCAAGCCCTACAATGGTTGTTCAAGAAACCAGAGCCCTCTGGAATCTTTGCAAGATGGATCATGTCCTTACAAGAATACCAGTTCACCATCATCTATAAGAAAGGTGCCAAGAATTCAAATATCGATACTCTGTCAAGAATCCCCCAAACTCAACAAGAAGGGAAGGAGCCCCCATGAGAGAAGGCTGCTTCCCGCTCGCCCAAATGAATCAAGATCTATGCCTCACCCTCACCTGGAGCCTGCACCATAGGAGCTTCAAGAAAGGAATTCAGCTTGCCCATAAGCTGTTCATCCAAAGGAACCTCAAGAAGTTTCAAGAAGGCGATAGCGAACTTTGGAGAGTAGAAGGAGATCGATACACCCAAGTCCCAAGAGAAGACGAAGTACCAAAAATCCTGACAACAAATCATGACCAGAATGCACATCGAGGAATTGGCGCCACTATTGCAAGAATCAAAAAGCAATACTGGTGGCCCAAGATGAGGAAACAAATTTCAGCATATATCCAACAATGCGATACCTGCCAAAGATACCAACAGAAATCCACCAATCGAGTGCCATTAATGCCAATTGCAGCACCAGCCAGAGCCTTTCAAAGACTAGGAATAGAAATCATTGGACCCCTGCCAGTAACTAGCCAAGGAAGATACTACATTCTCACTATCGAAGACCACCTGACGAAATGGCCAGAAGCCTTTGCCATTGAAACTACTGATGCCCAAACAATCATTGGAATCCTGAATGATGAAGTCTTTAGCTGCTACAGTATCTCCAAAGAAATCATCACAGACCAAGGCCGTGAGTTTGTTAACAAAGCCATGAAGACCTTTGCAAGCAGCTTTAAGATCAAGCTATGACCAACAATGGCTTACCACCCCCAGGCAAATGGACTCACAGAATGAATGAACCAGACCATCAAACGAGGTCTCAGCAGGACTAGAGATTACTTAAACTGAGACATCTATCTGCTAGCAATTTTATTCAGTATCTGCACCTCCAAGGCAGCTACTACTCAACAAACCCCTTTCTATCTAGTGTATGGCTGAGAAGCACAAGATCCCACTGAACCAGTCCAGCCAGATTTGACAAGACGAGTCACAGAAGAGATCACCCAGTTACACAAAGTATGCTAACAAGCATGAGGATTTATTGCCAAAGCACAAGAATGACAAAAGAAGTACTATAATTGCAAAGCCGATTTGGACCCCCTGCTTATCAGACAGTAAGTTCTGATATACTGTACCATCATAGAAGGAAACTGGAGTGCCAAGCTTGAACCAAAATGGGAAGGACCATATCTCATTCACTAAGTCTTCACGAATCACACCTACCAACTCAAGACCATAGATGGAGTTTTACTCAAAACCAAGATATACTGCAACCACATAAGACTCTACTACTCCAGGAAAGCAAAATGCATTTGAACAACTTTCCTCGCTTCATCTGTATCACGAATGATGGATGCTTCAGTTGAACCCAAGAAGCTGATTGCATTGGTCCACTTCTCAAGCCCATCAGTATAATAGATATCACTACTAGAAATTGCCTCAGATTACAGAAAAACCATTTCCGAGAGGTTCGAACCCCCAGCCGCGACTATGGGAGCCCTTGCCTTAGACAAGGATGGCCAGTCCTCACAAATGCGCTGGTATTCTGTTTGTCTCTGCAGTTAAGATCACCCAACCCTGTGTAACCCTCACCGCCGAGGACAGCTCTAATTTTGCAAGAGGCAGATGTGATATCTACAATCGATCATGTCAGAATTCAGAGTACTCTGTGACTGCTAGGATCAGATGACATTATGGCGTGATAACCTATGACCAGCCTAAACTATCAAGTGATTGCACCAAATGGAGACAAGATAATCCGAGCCGAAGTGAAGACCATATTATTTAAAGGACCCGGCCTCAGCCTCAAGAACTGCCACCAAAGAACAAGTACTATACACACAATGCCTCCCATCTGCCATTCCAACCAGACTTCTCACCACTCTACTCCTTTGCCTAGTTTCAAGACCATTGTCCTCAATGCCATCAAGCAGGCTATCTGGCACCCAGATACCTCGGACCATCTGAACTTCTATACCGAAGACGTTGGACACTTTATCAACTACCAGTACATCATGGCCCAGCAGCTCAAGGACACCACTGAATGGATGACCCTCTGGCATGACTACAAAATTGGCCACCGCCTCCACAACAAAACCCAAGAAGATGACCGAGAAGGCCTTGCTGCTGAACTGTTAACCACCAGCTGGTTTATCAAAAGAGCCCTCTGAGTCCACCAAATCTTCTGCCATATCTCTTGGGCCATCGCACACTTATAAGGAGTAACTGTCAAGAATATTGTCTGTCTTACTACTGAAGAAGCCAATTGGGTAGAATCTGAAGTAGCTGATTATATTGGAAGCAATCATGTCGCTGTGGGAAGCCAAGACACTGAACCCACCCTGCCAGGTTTCCATACTACCCCCCTTTGAGACAACCACTGAGGTCACCTCATGAGCCTCATGGAGATATTTGAAGGACCACTCATTACCATAGAAGTACCTGCCGGAGCCACACCCACTACCCACCATCCTGTTAACCTCAATTCACACTACATCATTTGGGAGCCGAACCAAGAAGATGCTCAAGAAGTCCCTACCTTCAAAGAGGAGGAGGTTGAAGAACCCCAAGACCCCACTCCCGAAGCAGCCCCATCTGACACCGAAACAGAAGAATCCTCAGAAGAAGAAGAAGAGCAGCAGAGAGTTTACCAATCCTCTATCTGCATCCAAGCTATTCAAGGATTGGAGAATGTCATTGAAGATAATTGACCACTATTCTATCCCCTCACCTCTTGGCCAGCACTTCCCCCTTTCGAAGAGCAGAATGACAAAGTCACAATCCAGCAAGATGATTTGTTTGCCACTGACGAAGGGTACTATACCCTTTAAAGTACAGATTAGCACCTTCTCATTGCTTACAAATATTATAGTTCAACTGCGCACAGATGACTACTCTCATATCAGCAAGTCATTCAACCGCATTCGGCAATGTCCTTTGCATGTCCAAATCCGGTATAAACAAATGTCACAACTGTTTTCAGCGATGCCAACCCAAACAACCATTTTCAGCGATGCCTTCAACACAACTGAATTTGGCATAAACATTTGACACAGCCAACAATAGTATACTTAGCCACATAATGTAGTAACCATGCATTATAGTTAACCCAGATAGCAACAGCAACCAGATAGTAACCATACGTTCAGCATGAGCGAACATGTATAAATACCCCCCAACTGCAGTGAATAAACCCTCAGTCAATTGGCTTTTATCTGAACAATGAGAAGTCTAGTGTAAGATAAACCAATTTAAGTTTTTGAGAAACTTTGGGAAAGACTCCAAGAGACCGAATAATTCTGAGAACAAGATAACCAGAGCATCAAGGCTCAGAAGTTTGAGTTAAAGAATTACTCTTGCCACATACTGAAAGACCGCACTGACTGCCGCCACCAAGTTTAAGGAAATCGACCGCTACGAGTATTCAAGTTCAAGACCGCCGCTATGATATGAAAGACCGCCAGAAAAACTGTCAAGGAAACTGACTGCCCGTTAAGTACTGCCGCTGTTAGGAATTCACTACCACAGACTACCGTGAACTTCAAAGACTGCCAGAAACCGACCGCTATTCAAGTTTCGAGACCGCTGCCAGTTAAGGAAACTGCTAGGAAACTGTCACTGAGATCCCGCATTCGGACTGACCATGCATTCAACCCAGCCGTATATTCCAGCCACCCATTCACCCCACTTTCAAGATTTGAGCCCCCTATATTTAAGTATAAAGACCCAAGGAACCCAAGGATACCCACCATATAGTATACTAGACCGACATTCGCAAGCCAGCACAGTCACCATTCACCCGACATCACCAAGTTAACAAGTCAAGATGGATGAGCGAGCTGTCAACCTCCATTTTCTTTACTTGCTGCGCCATGAAGAGAATTACCGACCGACCATCACGGACCCTCTGCATATTCAAGATACTTTAATCAACCCACATATTCAGTATATGTACCCAAGTAATCGCTGCTAGGAAAGTCTATCTATTATACCACTAAACAACCGAGCCACCATCATCGACCACTGACCCTTTTGCTGACATTTCGAACAAGCCGATCACGTGACTATTCACTCAGAGATCCTTTTATTTCAACATATATATTGTCCGCACATCATCAAGTGGCACATTGAGCCATGCTTGAAGCTTATAGTTATATAAAACACATACCACAATATCTTAGATTTGGTTATATATTTAAAAAGAGATAGAAGACTTATAAAATTTTACTGTGAGTCAATTATGATTGCAATTAAATAATTAGTCATTTGGTGTAGTTCATAGATAAACTATACTATATTTATATAAAACATAAATA
>RQIL01009775.1:0-11748 GCA_003951145.1 Jimgerdemannia lactiflua | reverse complement strand
ACATAATATGATTTAATATTAGATTAAATACTAATTTTATATCCACAATCCATATAATCTGTAACTCATAAATATATATAGTTGGAGCTTCTCTGCACTAATGGTCTGATAGAGAAGTTTGAAGACAAGACAGAATCACCTCAGTATTACAAGTGGATGAAATAAATTCAAAATTTAATTAATAAGAACAATTTGGATCTTAAGGCTCTATAAGAGCAGGTGGTTACAATATTTAAGATGGATTTAAGAGTTTATACAACTGAAGAATACTCTGAATCTAATATTCCAAATATATTAGATGACTGGATTTAAATTCATATTATCAACTTTTAGTTCATTATCATCTTGCAGTATATAATCTTATCATTTTGTAATCCATTGTCATCTTGTGGTCTATAATTATCTTGCAGTCTATCTTGCAGTCTATTGTTATTTTGTGAGTTCATTATTATCTTGCAGATCCATTGTTATCTTGTAGGTCTATCATTATCTTGCAGTCTATCTTGTGGTTTATCTTGCAGAGTCATTCTGCACTTCATCATTCTGCACTTCATCATTCTGCACTTTGTTGTTCTGCACTTTGTCATTCTGTGCTTCATCATTCTGTACTTTGTCATTCTACATTCACTGCATTGTCCATCATCTGACATCCATCATGTAGTTTTATTTCATTCATTATTTTATCTCTAGTATTCTATAATAAAAGATAATTGAAGAATACTAGAATGCCATCAGAATGGATATACACCCGATACCCCAGAGATGTTCCAGATATGTCAGAGCTGTTCCAGATATGCCAGAGCTGTTCTAGATACAGTTCTTGGTTAATCTTACCTGGCCTTTCGATAACATGCCTCTGCTCTGCGAAATTTGTATCCAGATATACTCAGATCACCCAGATATCTCCTGCGATTTTTGTGATGTAGAGAGATGAGGAAAGAACTCAACAAGGCACCAGAGAACTGTCCACTCTCGGTCTATCTACTCGGATTTTCCTAGGTGAACTCGCCCGACCGGAGGAAACCGTAATACACCAGTGTGTGTGATGGCAGAGGGGAAAACTAGGCTTTCCGGATCCGAGAGATTGAGAAGGGGTCAAGTAACTCGACGCACCAAGGCTACCTGGCCAAAGTGTGGCCCGCTGACGAACTTCGAGATGGAAAGCTGTACAAGGAAAATACGCTGGCAACACCAAAGCAGGGGAAGTCACCACGTGGTTGTACGTCGACTTAAGGAGTCCATCTCCAAATGCATCGAGACCGAGTTGGCATGTGATAATCACGTACCAAGAAGGAGAACACTGCCTGCCGAACTGCCGAGACTCTCGTGTCATGCAAAGTCACAAGCAGGCCGACTACATTAGCTATATGAAAATGACCCCGATTTGTACAAGCCAAACTTTGCGCCATTACCGCAGACACCAACCACATGGATCTTGACGAGCAATAGGGCAAATTCATATATGGAATCATACTGTCACATCGACCAGCCAATCGTACTTGAGATGCTGCGCGGGACGTAGTGCGAGGAGCGTAAGAGGCCCCCCTGCCCATGTCATCGGCCTGCCGGGTGGCTAATGCCACCGGCGGAATGTGTCCATGGCACCGACATCTCTGCGTCGTTTGCCACCAATGTTTGCTCTTTACACCTTATGATTATTGCTTTGGGGGTACTCGAGGGTTCAACAGATACGATGTCACCACCCTCTCCCTTACACACACACATTCGAACAGTCATCCTGCCTTATACAAAGTTGCAACATTTGGTCTCCACTGCGAGGATTGACTTTCATGCATTCGCTATGCCATCACGGTATATCTGATATCTCTCTGGATATACCAGGATATAAATTGGCAGTTACAGTGGCATGTTATCTGGATTATACTGAGGGACTGGGTTCCATAGCCTAGATGCATATGTGGTATATATCTGGAACAGCTCTGGTATATATCTAAAATAGCTCTGGCATATTTGCATGATAATGTTCCTGTATTGTTCTAATACCATAATAATTGTATTTTTTACTATTATATAATACTAAGACAATTATTGGATTACTAGAGATAAATAAAATGAATAAAATAAGACTACAACTAAAAGCTAATTTACTAAGTCCAGAAAAATGACTAAGCAAAGGACGGCGATGAACGATGACCAAGCGCAGACAGGCGACGAACGACTAAGCACCGAACGACTAAGCACCGAACAACGGCGATGAACGACCAAGCCCAGAAGATGATGAACGACGACGACTAAGCGCAGAAAGATGACGACGACTAAGCGCAGAACGATGACAATGGCTAAGTGCAGAACAGCAATGAGCGAAGAATGACCAAACTCAGAACGACGACGGCTAAGCGATGATGGTGACGGAGGATGGATGATGGACTACTAAGTGCAGAACGATGATGACGACGACGACGGACGATGGACTACTAAGTGCAGAACAACGAAGATGATGACGACGGACGATGGACGAGTAAGCGCAGAACAATGAACGACGACTAATCGCAGAATGGTGACGACGGCTAAGTGAACGCTGAAGAACGATGACGACGACTAAGCGCAGAACGATGACAACGGCTAAGTGAACGCTGACGACTAAGCGCAGAACGATGACAACGCTGAATGATGACTAAACCCAGAACAGTGCATCACGATGACAACTAAGCGCGGAACGACGATTAAGCACTGAACGGCGAAGGCCAGATTGGTGATGAACGACGACCAAGCATGAAAGACGACTAAACCCAGAGCAGCAATGAATGATGATTAGACGCAGAATAGCACAGAATGATGACAACTAAGTGCAGAATGGCAGTGAATGGTGACTAAGCGCAGAATGGCAATGAATGGACAACTAAACACCGAATGGTGATGAACAATTAAGCCCAGAGAGGTGAACGACTAAGCGCAGAATTATGATGATGACGGTTATTGCCCTTTCAGTGATTGTTGCTCTTTCAGTGATTTCAGCAGTTGCCCTTTCAGCTCTTTCGGCTGTTCCTGCTCTTTCAGCAGTTCCTGCTCTTTCCATAGTACTGTTTGCAGTGCCTTTGGGATAATTCCTTGTTGCTGGACTCATCATCCTTAATCTCAGTTATCTTCAGCTCAGATAGTAGTTGAAAATTATTTTGCTTTACTACTGGAGATGTTGCCAGTTGCTGTTGTGGTTGCCTTTTTAGTGATTGATGCCCTTTCAGCATTTATTGCCATTTGTATAGATGTTGTACTTTTTGTTGTTCCATTTAATTGGTATTTGCTGCAATGCTGATTCTTGAAACTGGGCCTAGATTCTTAAATAATGTGGTCTTCATTTCGGCTTAGATTATCATTGTACTTTTTGGATTGGTCACATATTCTTATAATAGAAGTTCCTTGACAAATCAGGTGAATCATTGAGTGGTATCATCTGGTCATCACACTATACTATTGATATCATCATCTGATTGTAGTGATCACAGGGTCTATCATCATTATTCTGCATTCTAGTATTATCAATTATATATGCCACACTATATCAGAAATTGCTATATTCTGTCACAATGGTCTTGTGACTTAACTTCAGTCCAAGCAAAACTCTATACCTGGAGTTTTCAATGACAACATGATACTCTGGTGCTCTTTCTGAAATAAGTAAGAAAGCACATAAATAAATTGTGTAGCAGATTGTGTAGGTAAATCCATTGAGAAATTATTTACAATATAGCTGTGGTTTCTTTATTTCTGAACTATTATATATGCAATCTTCACATCCGTTTGTATAATAAACTCCAGGATTGGTAGACAGTTGAGCCCAGGTGCTGGGAGTTATATAAATCATGCAAGCTATCCTACTCTTTATTCTAGACACCTTCTTTGGGAACACCCTCATGCGATCATCGTCAGGGTTAGGCGTCAGAGTTAACGTTCGAGTGACGTCGCTGGTAAAGTCCGCAATCTTCTGCTGATGCTTCTCTGCCGACGACACAGGAGGGTTGCACCTCAACCACGTCGGATCCCTTGTTCTGTCCGTCCTCAACCGCATCACTGCCAGCTGCCACGAATCCAGCTTCCGGCGCCCTTATCCCAACAGTATCACAGGTGATCTATCTACCAAACGTCCACGCCATCCCTCCCCACGATCTCACACACCTGCGCTGGCATTTGCACTACCTTAACCCTCCCCTCTTGAGCAAGGTCTCCTCCACCTCAACCCACTCCCTTCCATTGATCGAACTCTCCCTCCCCTCGCCCCATTGCTCTCCGCTGATCTCCTCCACCTTGCCCCACTCCTCTCCACTATTCACGCTCTCCTCATTCAGCATTGTAATTTTATCATTCTATTCTCCATAGGCCGCACTCCCTTCCTGCTCGACTTTTAATCCATTGCCAAACACATTCGCTGCCAGTGGTTACGTCTTTATTATCGAACGTCGCCCCCGGCATAAACTGAGGTGAGACGGTTGGTGGTGACGTCCCAATCAGTATGGGGTATTCGGAACTAGCACCTAAAACGATGGCCCCGAACCCGCGGCAGACCCTTATTGGAATGACGTATTGCAACCAGAGGTTTGCCCCGTAAGTACGATGGGCACCTCTACCCTCAACGGCTCGTCGGTGGTTGCGCCTGCGCCGCTTTGCGCTGCGGTCTCTGCGAGGTTTTGGAAGAATCCCTATCACCTGTTATGGGTCTGGTCGTCGGTAGATCGCGCTGACGCTTGGCTCCTCGAGGCTGAACAAATATAGACCTCGTCACATTTTGGAGGTTGAGATCGTGGTGGATGGGGACGCGGACACGGGTTGAGCGGCGGCAGCTGCTTGGATTTTCGACGATGGATCTGGTTTTTTGCTTCGTCGTACTATCGACCTGCGGTTGACCTCGTTTGCGAGGAGTTTGTTTGGAGGTGGTAGGATCGTCGTCTTGATAATCCGTCTCGTCGCAGGCCTTGCCCTTTCCCTCCCGTCTATTTTCCCTGGAAGCGGTAACATTGTCATCTTGATCCGTCTCGTCGCGGGTCTTACCCTTTCTTTTCCGTCTCTTTTCCCTGGAAATGGTAGCATCGTCTTCTTGATCATCCGTCTCGCCACGGGCCTTACCCTTTCCTTTCCGTCTCTTTTTCCTCGATATGGTAGCGCCGACATCTTGGTAACCCGTCTTGTCGCGAGCCTTACCCTTTCCTTTCCGTGTCTTTTCCCTGGCTCCACCCGTCTCTGGTTCATTCATAGCTACGACCGGGTCAACACCGTTCCGCTTCCTCTTCCCCGTTCCGGATGGCTCCTCTTCGACCTCAATCCCCAAATACGCTTCGGGGTTCTCCGACTTGTTCGCGCTCGCCGCGGCTGCACAAAGGGTACACTGCAACCCGCACGTGACGCAAATCTTCGGCTGAGGAGGCCATTTGCCCTCGTTGATTTCTCGTCTCCTGCGTGTGCGCATGGCCTCCCAGAACTGCCGTGCGAAATCGATATTGAGGCATCCTGATAGACGGATGACGCTGGATACGGGCACGATAGGCAAGTCAATATCGTCGCCGTAGATTTCCCAGAAGGAGGCCAGCCACTCGAGTTGCGTGTCATCCAAGTTAGGCAAGCGCTCATATGGAGGGATTTTCATAGCATGAACGGTGGCGGTAGCAGCGGGGCGGGCTTGCATGGTGGCAGCAGCAGCGGGGCCCCCTTGCACGGTGATAGCAGCGACGGGGGGTAGCAACGGTGGGCGGCCTTGCGTGATGGCAGCAGCTGCGGGGCGGCCTTTCGTTGTTGAGCTCGTGGAAGTGTAAGACGTGTTGTTGGATACCTGGGGTCTTATCTTCGTAGTATTTTCGATGATAAGGAGAAGAAAGATGTAAAAAAATCTGGAGGCTGAATGCAAAGGTTTATTAAAAATAAACAGTGATAAATATATTTTCTACTGCAACATCATGATGCTCAACACAGGGGCAGTGGGCGTACATTGGCTGACACTACGTCAAAAAATTCTCACATGCTATTTACCGGGACCAAATATCATTTGTCAATAGTACCTGACATTGATATTGTGACGAGCGAATGACATAGTTCAGCAAGATGACGTGAACACTTAGCATAGCATAGTTACCAACATAGTTACCTTGTTGCATGGAAATTGTATAAATAACCCAGATAGCTAAAGAAGGAAGCACTACTTACAGTGACTGTAATCCCTTATAGTGGCTGTCACCCCCTAAATAGCACTCTATAATTAGCCAGATAGCAACCAGATAGCAACTATTATATATAAAATACCTTAGAGACAAGAGTGAATAAACCTCAGTCTGAAAACAAAAGTAAAAGTCAATTGTCTAGTACACTTAGGAGGAGAAACCTACCAATAAGCCACTGCCAAGAAGTTGTGAACTATTTTCCACTCCAGTCCACTTTCAGATACAAAGCCTGAGTTTGCCACCAAGTTCAAGTGAAGAACTTTGCCAGAAAAGTTTACCTGAGTTTGAGTGAAGAACTTAGCCACTATTTGAGTAATCTGCCACTTAAGGAAAAGCCACCATTTTCAAGAGAAGACCTGCCTTCCAAGTTCGAGTAAAGAACTTAGCTGCTATCCAGAAATCCACCAGAATCTAATGTAACAAAGCCAGTCAACAAGACGCACCTTTGCAGTGAACTCATTCATGCAAATGAAGCAGTCATTTGACAGTCGAAGTCTGAAAGAAATCTGCCATCTAAGAAATCCATGTCATTTAAGAAGTCTGCATTCCAGAAGTCTGCCGAAATCGTCACGTTATGCAGGATCGGCATCCAGAAATCTGCGCCATTTAGAGAAATCTGATTATCCGTCACCTGAATTTGCCTGCATTCCCAGAAACCACATACATTAGGAAATTGTCCAAGTCACGCGAACAGACAGACCACCCGTGTTATGCAAAATCGCCTGCAACCCAAGAATGCCGCCTAATTAGGAAATCGCCCAAATCATCAGCATCACGCAGAATCTCCAGATTAAATATTATACCACTAAACACTCACACAATATCTGAACATTTTGTTGCTTTTTGACAAAGTAACTGGGGGCTCAAGCCAAACTACACAGCCGCCCAACCTTGTAATTTGCTTCTATTGAGCCGGCACAGTACAATATATATAATTTGTGGAAATGAGTATCCGTAACTTGCCCACCAATATAAAAAATGACAGTACCGTAGAGAGAGCACTAGCTCTACCCCGTCTCCATTTCCCCATCCAAAAAGAATGACACACATACCTTTGTATTTCTGGTAAATATTATAACGAGATCATTTTCCAAAGCTGACATTCTAGTCTTGCTACTATTAAATATATTCAATGCCTTAGATGGAATTATTGCAAAAACTGTATTACACCATGGCACTTAATATTATACCATTTTCTATTCTATTTTTTTTTATTTATATTGTATATAATTACGTTTAAGTGCCTTTCGTTTTGTAGCTGAGGTGAATGTTAGGCACGTGATGTGAAAGATCACTGGAAGTTAAGAGACGGTCGTTGCCTGAAAAAGGTCCTATGTAAACTATGTAAAGCATCGCAAGTAAGAGGATGGCGCGTTCAAGTGCGGAGAGGGCAAGCACAAGATCGAAGCCCAAATGCCTCCACATAACCTCGAAGAAATCTCCTTCAAGGAGGAACTTATCGAGATAATCCGGGTTTTGAAGAGAGGAACACATACATGTTCAATGTACACGATGGAAGGAATCGTCGGTCAGGCGTTGGCTGAAATGGCCGCCCGGCGGACGGCGCATCTCTTCCCCGATGGGATCTTCGCTTGGCGGTTCGATCCTTGGGTGGAGGTATCGGTCATCAAATATCTTCGACGCCTGGGTCAGGTCTTATTCCAGCAATGTTGGAACAGGTTATCATTATGAAATTCCGGAGCCATCCCACGAGTTTGTTGATCCTCGATCAAGCCGATGTCTTGAAGCGCGCGCAAGTCACAGGCGATACGGGTGCCGTAGCTTTGGTCTGCTGGCTTCTGAAAACTATATCGATACAAGGAATTGTAGTAAAATATTTTGCAACGTCACGACAGTGTCTCAATTGGACAGCAGAGGAGCATGCGATACATCTCGACGGTTTAACAGATTTCGACATTGACAGCGGCGTCGAGGTGTTCATTTAAAATCTTGGCGCTCAAGTAAGGCAGAGAATGGAGCAGAAGGAAAATACCACACAGTTGCTGCACGATCTCGTCAGGGTCGTAGACGGACATCCGCTGTGTCTGAAATCCCTTGCCCATGCAGTTTGCCTACCACAACATCGCAATATGTCACTTGAGAAACTCGTCCATGAACACTGTAGTACATTGTTAGCGAATGACACGAACGGGAGTATAACCCTCAGCACTCTTTTCCGATCAACGATCGACATGCTTCCACCGCTGGAGTGCCAAATTCTGTATATGTGTTCTCTTCACCGGATCAATCACAGAAGGAGTGCTCGAATTCGTCCGTCATTTGTTGAGTGCGTCGACAGACCCAAAAATGGGATTGATTCTAGGGAGACGATCGCGACGAACCTTCAAAAACTATACCGTCACGGATTATTGTCTAAACGAGATGAAGAATACAGGATGCAATTCCCTCTTGGGGAAGGGGCGAGACAGTGTAATTCTATGTTGGAGTTCCGGCTGTGTTTGCCGATCCCTGGCTTGTTCAATGATACATCGGTAATTGGCGTTGTCACATCGTGAGTAATGTTCTGAAGCAAGATCATTTGGTTTTCTTGTTAAATCTACCCATCTTCATTACAGTGAAATCCATGGTGCTGGAATGGCAACTCCGAAGAATTCAAGCCAACGCTTATAGAGAGCTGAAGACACGAGGTTTTGGCATAAAATTTTACCCCATTGGAAATGCGGGTCTTCGAATTTTCAAAATTGATGGCACGGTCGGCGACAGGTTTAGATGATCAAGAACAACAGTCTAAAGTCATTTAGAAGTTTAAAGGCGAAGGGGCCATTTTACTCTGTCTCGACAACATGGAAGCCATCAAACTAGCAATTTATGGAAAAAACTCTGAGATGAGAAAGGAGGCAACGTCTTTGACGACGTTTTTCAGAATGTTACGGAAAAATGTCAAAATTCTTGCCACATCAAGAATCGCTCTAGATTGGCCTAATGAACAATTTTTTTATATGACTCTCTTGGCACATGCAGGTCTTTCATCAGTGGATACCCCAGCGCTTGCAAGCGGAGAATGTAGGCGACGAGAGTGGAAAGGAGCTTAGTCGTATAGTTGACGGTCACCCATTGTCGATTCGTCTTTAGGTGGAATGTTTGACAATTGCAAGGAACCCATTCAACAATTTATCAACAAGGTCCGTGCGCGCTTTGAAAGATGACCCTGCTGCTCTATTAAGATTGCTTATGGCAACCTAATTTGTACAAACTTTGGCAAAGAAGCTGGATAACCTGACGAAAATACGAGCAAGACCCAATGCTCGGCAACTGGCGTCCCAATATTATCGAAAATGAAACCGAGTTTTTATAGCCTGCATCCATGCCTACACGACTTCCTCGACCATCGGTTTGATAATGTTGAGGATACTCTACCCAACGATGCAGAAATTCAATTTTACACTGCACTGTGCTATGGAGTAGGATTTGGTGTTGCAAATGATCTAGCCAAGCAAATTGAGTGGTGCACTAAGGCTGCGAACAACAGACATTTGGAGGGACAGTGAGTACTTGCTGCGAGTTATCAGGGGGGGTGTGGGGTTAGCCCAGACCCGAAGGCATTTGATTTGTGCTTGAAGACTACGGCGGCAGGCAGCAAACAAGCACAAAGCGAGTTATAGAAAGGGAAGAGGTGTCAAATTAGATAAGAAAAAGGCGACTTATTGGGAGCAAAGGTTTCAAGGTGTTGAAGAAACAAGACGACACCACTTTTGATCAAGTTAGACCTTTCTCTCCCGCTCATCCATCGGTTTGCATTCGGTGGAGATGTGGCAAGGGTCAGATCACTCTGTACTCATATCAGTGACATCAATGTTCGGGAGCCGCTGCACAGATTGGCCACATTGAGGTGATGGAGTGTCTCGTGTATGAATCTCACGCAGAGATTTCACCAAAAGACTTGTATGATGACACACCACTGCACCTTGCCGCAGAGAGCGGTTGTGTGGTAGTTCATCACCGACTTTGGTGTGAACTCCAACATCGAAAATTATGGTGGAACTTTTCCGCTTCACATCGCTGCGAGGTACGGGCACGTCGATATTGTACGGTTGCTCTTGACCGACTCCAAGGCGGACGCCAACGCCAATACAGACAAAGGATCGACGCTGCTTCACTTGGCTGCGCAGAAAGGGCACGTCGAGGTTGTAAAGTTGCTCTTGGCCGACTTCAAGGCGGATGCCAACGCCAAGACCAAGAGTGGAAATACGCCGCTTCATTCGCTGCAGAAAGGGCACGTCGAGGTCGTAAAGGTGCTCTTGGCCGACTCCAAGGCGGACGCCAACGCCAAGACAGACAAAGGAGTCAACGCTGCTTCACTTGGCTGCGCAGAACGGGCACGTCGAGGTCGTAAAATTGCTCTTAGCCGACTCCAAGGCGGACGCCAACGCCAAGACCAAGAGTGGAAATGCCACTTCAGTTCGCTGCGCAGAACGGGCACGTCGAGGTCGTAAAGTTGCTCTTGGCCGACTCCAACGCCAAGACCAAGAGTGGAAACACGCCGCTTCACTTCGCTGCGCAGAACGGGCATTTCGAGGTCGTAAAGGTTCTCTTGGCCAATTCCAAGGCGGACGCCAACGCCAAGACGGACGCCGCTTCGCACAACGGGCGCGTCGAGGTCGTAAAGATACTCTTAGCCGACCCCAAGGCGGACGCCAACGCCAAGATCAACGATGGATTGACGCCGCTTCACTTGGCTGCAGAACGGACACGTCGAGGTCGTTAAGATCCTCGAGGCGGAACCAACAATGGACGGACGGCGCTTCTCATTACCAGTGGGAAAGGGCACCTCGAGGTGGTGAGGATACTAGGGGCCGAATGCCAACGCCACGAACACCAATGAATCGATACTGCTTCACTTCGCTGGCAGAAAAAATATATTTGCTAGTAACCGAGTTCCGAACGGCCTATTGAAGCATGGAAGCCAGGGGAGTGCTTGTCGCACATTATGATTAGGAATACGTGCCTCTCGCCGACCTAGTACATCAACACCAATAGGTACGAGTTCGATTTTCGGGAGCTTCAAATATCGGTGGTACAGTTTTCGTACCGCGTGCAGGTGTATCAGCTTGTTGACGAACTGTCTTGTAACTCCGCCACCGACTCCATAATCCGCACTCGACAATCCGACTGACCTCTAAATCCCACATGACGTGAAAAATATACTGGCCTCGTTTCTGTTATCTTTAATTATAGTATATGCTATTAAAAGACAGATGATATAACTTATTAGTATGTAATAATTCATTTATTGTCTGAATGCTTTTATTATATTTGCTGCATTATCTTTTACCAATATGTGAAGTTTAGATATAATACTAAAGTATTTCATAGTATCTTTGATATATATTGTGACAATGCCTTTTGAACCTGCCGACATCAGAACCTGAAGACTGCTATTACTTTGCAAGCCACCAAGTGCATGACGTGACTCATCCGTGACTCATCTTGATCTTAAGATGATCTTCATCAGAAACTCATAATGACTCATAATGACTTCAGTGGTACACTACTGACAATCAGGTGACCCTACCCCGGACCAAAGGAGAAGACCTTCAAGAATATAAAAGAGACCACCAAGAAG
>RQIL01009764.1:0-11749 GCA_003951145.1 Jimgerdemannia lactiflua | reverse complement strand
AAGTATTAAAAATATTTTGATATTATTAAAATACTATATACTATATTAGGTCTTTTGATTTCAAATATTTTGAAATATTTAAAAATTATTGAAATCAGGGACTACTAACTATATAGCTATACTAATTGGGACTAGTTATAGTTAAATATCTATTCTCTATTTTCTTCTTTCAAATTTGGCTCTACCACTATAATATATAAAGAGAAATCAATATTATACTTAAGTAAGATAGAATTTCAGAGAAGATATCTATTGTGACATCTACAATCAACCATGTCAGAATTCAGAGTACTCTGTGACCACTAGGATCAGACAACATTATGGCATGATAACCTATGATCAGTCTAAACCATCAAGTGATTGCACCAAAAGGAGATAAGATAATCTGAGCCAAAATGAAGACCACATTATTTAAGGAACCCAGCCTCAGCCTCAAGAACCAGCACCAAAGAACAAGTACTCTACACATAATACCTCCCACCTGCCATTCCAACCAGACTTCTCACTGTTCTATCTCTTTGCCAAGTCTTAAGGCCATTATCCTCAATGCCATCAAGCAGGTCATCTAGCGCCCAGATACCTCAGACCACCTGAACTTCTATACCGAAGACCTTGGACACTTTATCAACTACTGGTACATCATGGCCCGGCAGCTCAAGGACACCACTGAATGGATAACTCTCTGGCATGACTACAAAATTAGCCACTACCTCCGCAATGAAACCCAAGAAGATAATCGAGAAGGCCTTGCTACTGAACTGTTAACTACTAGCTGACTTATCAAAAGAGCCCTCCAAGTCCACTAAATCTTCCACCATATCCCCTGGGCCATTGCATACTTACAAGGAGTAACTGTTAAGAATATTGTCCACCTTACCACCAAAGAGGTCAACTGGGTGGAATCTGAAGTAGCTGATTACATTGGAAGTAACCGTGTCGCAGTGGGAAGCCAACAAACTGAATCTACTTTGCCAGGTTTCCATACTACTCCCCTCCAAGATAACCACCAAGATCACCTCATGAGCCTCATGGAGATATTTGAAGGACCACCCATTACCATAGAAGTATCTGCTGGAGCCACACCCGCTACCCACCACTCTGTTAACCTCAATTCACACCACATTATTTGGGAGCCGAACCAAGAAGATGCTCAAGAAGTCCCTGTCCTCGAAGAGGAACTCTAAGAACTCCAGGACCCTGCTCCCGAAGCAGCCCCCTCTGACACCGAAACTGATGATACCTCTGAAGAAGAAGAAGAAGAGCAGTAGAGAGTTTATCAGTCCTCTGTCTGCATCCAAGCTGTTCAAGGATTGGAGAATGTTATTGAAGATGATTGGCCACTATTCTATCCCCTCACCTCTTGGCCAGTACTTCCCCCTTTTGAAGAGTGGAATGATGAAGTCACAATCCAGCAAGACAATTTGTTTACCACTGACGAAGGGTACTATACTCTTTAAAGTACAGATCAGCACCTTCTCATTGCTTACAAATGTTATAGTTCAACTGCACACAGATGACCACTCTCATATCAGCAAGTCATTCAACCACATTCGGCAATGTCCTTTGTATGTCCAAATCTGGTGTAAATAAATGTCACAACCGTTTTCAGCAATGCCAACCCAAACAACCATTTTTAGCAATACCTCCAATGCAACTGAATCCGGCAGTAAACATTTGCCACATCTAGTAACAATAGTATACTTAGCCATATAATGTAGTAACCACACATTATAGTTAACCCCAGACAGCAATAACAACCAGATAGCAATCATATGCTTAAGCGAGCTAGCAAACTTATATAAATAACCCTTATTCTTAGAGTGAATAAACCTCAGTCAATTGGTTTTGCAGAAAAGTAGTTTGCAACCAACTTAAGTTTTTGAGAAACTTTGGGAAAAGACTCTAAGAGCCAAGGATAACTCTTGTTTAAGACTGCTAAGAAACCGACTGCCATTTGAATTCACTACCATGGACCACTGTGAACTTCAAGGAGACCAACCGCTATTCAAGTTTCAAGACTGCCATTATGATACAGAAAACCGCCCAGTTCAGTTCAAGTAAACTGCTAGGAAACCATCACCAAGATCCCACATTTGGATCAACTGCACATTCAACTCAACCATATATTTGAACCACCATTCGGACCCCACGCTCAAGATTCAAGACCCGTATATTCAAGAGACTCAAGGAACCCAGTATACTTAGCTTAAGAAAGCCAGGACCACTGCTATTCTGGAGACCTGTCGCCATTCCATTCACCCGACATCATCAAAGTTAACAAGTCAAGATGGACAAGTGAGCTGTTGACCTCCATTTTCTTTACCCGCTGTGCCACAAGCCATCAAGTTATCAGCCGACTGTCATGGACCCTCCACATATTCAAGATACAGCTCACACATGTTGATAACCTATTCAGCCTATGCACCCAAGTAATCACCACCAGGAAAAGTCCATCTATTATCCACTAAACAACTGAGCCAGCTGAGCCATCATCATCAACCATCAACCACCGACTTTGATGACAATTCAAATGAGTCAATCACATGACTATTTACTTGGAGATCCTTTTATTTCAACATACATACCATCTGTGCTTCACCAAGTGGCACAATTGAGCCATGCTCGAAGCATATAGTTATACAAAACCCATGCCACATTTTGGGGGCTCAACTGGGAATAGTTTTCTAAAGACTTGACCTTTTGGCTCAAGAACCCAGCAGCCATCTACATTGGAGACTCCAGGAGAACCTAGCAGCCAGCAACAAGTTCAGAGATAGTTCTTTTTAGTAGAAAGAAAGACCCACACTATTGTCAGGACAGCAGCTAGATCCCTTTTCAAGAATAGCAGCCAGAAGACCAAATCTGAGGACAGAAGTGACCCAGACTACAGCTTGACCTCCAGGGAGAGAAGACAACTCAGAGGACAACCAGAACCCCTTCAGCTTCAAGATTTAGAAGATGACCCCCTGGAGGAGTACCAGACCTGAATCTACAGGAAGAACTCTGACCAAAGCGACTACATTACTACAGTTGTCAATCAAGCCACCTCTTTAGACTGAGCCTATTTTGAAATATCTGAAGGAGAAGAGGACTATTATTCATACAATCTATAAGATAAGTTCAACCTATACCATCATACTGATAGCAACCCAGACTTTCAGCAAGGTGAACCAGACTCTACTTCTTCACAGCCACAAGGAGCAGATGAATCCATCATCAGTTATACCAGTCCACTTGTACCACCAGTTATCCAAGCTTCAGTACTCTGGTCTCTTACTCCCTGCTACTATCTACAAGAGACAAGGAACAATGCTTCTCTCAGAGCCTCAGCATTTGATAGCCACTACCAGTTACTTAGGAGATCACTACCTTCAAGGACCTATACCCCAGCCTTAATCAATAGACCCAGATCCCCTATACTGCCAAGACACTACCCTCTGCCTGTACCCCCTCTCCTGTACATCGAGCACCTTCCCCTTCCCCACAAAAACCATCAAGGAACACTACTTCTGAATCAGTCTCAGATAGTGAGAACAGTGAAGACAAGCCAGATATGAGCTACTTACAGAAGTTCTATGGTACAGATAATGAAGACATTGAGGAGTTCATTGGAGAAATCAAAGTACAAGCAGCCACCAAGCAATGGGATGCAGAAAGAAAACTCAGCATTGTGATATCACTTTTGAGAGGCCCGGCCCTCCAGAGATACAACCAAGCCAAACAGAATGGAGGAGAAATCTTCAGGGCAGAACAACTTGCTCACCTCATGCCAAATGCAAACTATGTGCAAAGATATACCATCCACAAAGACTGACTTCATGTCTAGTTCAATGGTCTTAAACACCAACAAGAAGCACAAGAAGCTCTGACCTATATGACCCAAGCTGTCAATGAAACCCCGAAGAGTTTCTACCATCAGATCTAAGTACAGATAATCAAGGCAAACCTGCAGCCTGCAGTCCAACTAGCATTGGAATCCACTACCTTCCTCAATGGCTTATATCCAGAACTCAGAAGGCAAGTCATTAGGATGGGTTATCAGAGTATTGAGCAGTAAGTTGCTGGAGTGCAAGGATATTGGGAAGCAGACTACAGACCAGTTCAGCAAGACCACCAAGAGCCAGCTAGAGCTGAACCTCCAAGACCTCAAGGACCTATCACAGCAGAGCAAGAGAATGTATTCCTCAGGGCCCGGTTGGCCAACTATGAGAGCAGACCCCCACCTTCAGCTCCAGCCCAATTCAGTCAACTGCAATAGTAGCAGCTGCCAAGAGCACAAGAAGACCCAATAACTATGCCCACGAAACAAATGAAAGACCTAGCCATTGCAGTGGCACAGCTGAAGAACCAAAGAGGGAGACAACAAGATTACCACCATGACAATAGGTCAGACTATTGACAACAAGACAACAGAAGTTCTTCTCAGGCACCACTAGCCACAACTGTAGGCTCAGCTACTACTGGTCTCTACACCTCTACCTGTTTCTACTGTGGAAATCAAGGCCACATCCAGAGGCACTGCCCAAGGAAGCAAGCTACTCAGTCCAATGACAGAAATGTCAACCTTATTCAGATGGATGAAGAGACATAGGAAATGAAAGAAGAAGCAGCCTGGCTTTATGGTCAAGATGATACCTATCCATACTATGAAGCCTTCCCATCCAAGGTGACTTGGGATGCTGCCCCCGCACAGACCAGAGGACGAGGAAGACCACCAAGGATCCCACCCCTACCACTGCTGGTAATAGTATCTACAGGCAAGCACCCAAGGCATGCCCATTCCTCCTCAGACACCCTACCAGAAAATAACAAGCAAGTCAGAAGGGATACCCCTGAGCCCGAGGCTGGACCATCAAGAGCATCAAGGACTACTTCTCTACCTGACCTCAAAGAAGGTGAGTGCATGAGTTTGGAGTCCTCAGTAGATGAGATGCCTATCAGAAATGAGAGATCTTGCCCTCAAGGAACCAAACATTGAAGGAGCAGCAAACCTCATGTAGCAGCCTCTCTTTGGGACTAGATCCATCAACAGAACACAGGTCTTACTATCGAGCAAGTCCTCAAGAATGCCCCAGAAGTTAGGCGAAAATTCCTGAAGGAAGCCAAGAAAGATACCAAGAGACTTCCTATCCAAGGACTATACACACAAGAACCTAGCACTATCCATGTGGTGCATGAAAGCCAATGACACAAGCATCAATCCACAAGACTTGCAAGTGGAAAAGTGCATGGAGAAAATGCCCAAATTCTTATCGATACTGGAGCAGCAGTCTGTATCATCACTCAAAGGATATTGGAGAGAATCAGTTAGGGAATTGATGAAGGGACCAAAGCAAGAGTCATCATGGCAGATGGATCAGCATCTACTCCCCTTGGACTTGTATGAGACATCCCCATTCAAGTAGGGAAAGCCTGCCTCAATGTACCTCAAGCTGTCATCACCCCTGCGACCTCCTATGACCTGATCTTGGGAACAGATTGGATGCACCAAGTTGGAGCCAATGTGGACATCAGAAGACAACTCCTAGTCTTCTCCATTTATGGACAGAAGCACAAGGTACCCATCGAGTCAAGAGGATCATCAAGGAAGTTGAATTCAGCCCCTGAGACAGAATGGCATAGACATGGCAATATACCCACCACAACCACAGATGAAGACGAGAGTAAAGCAAATTTCCTACAAGAAATGAGAAGTGACTTCGATGCCCCAGAGATCAAGATAGTGAGCCTGAAGAACCCTTTGTTGGAGTAATCAATATCGAAGATCTAGCAGAAAGTATCAATAGAGCCAACAATGAAAGAGCAGCACTCGAGTTCGCAGGACCATCCATGCAACCACTACCCCCACTGATAGAAAACCAAATTTCACAAGCCTTCCACCTAGGCATGTGCAAGCATTTCAAACGCTTCTATTCACTAAGAGATAACTGCAATGCCTGCCAAGTCCTAGATCTCAAGAAGGTTCTGATGCCAACAATTATCGATAAAGATGAAATGAAACGAGTACCAGTCCACAGCCAAGCTCAGCCTCCAACCCCAAAAACCTTCAAGAAGACTTACCAAGAACAGCAAAAGGTTCTCTCTTGCCAACCCGTGGAGACTCTCACTATCGAAAGGGATAGCAACAGTTCCTACACCATCACCTGTGCCCTTCAAGTCACTCTACCGATCTATGACAAGTATTGGAAGAGGTACCCCATCAGCAAGAAGGTCCAGGAACGAAATGAAGGCTTTGTTAAAAAGAGGCACTGCAATTGTGAGAAGACCTTCACCTGCTACTGGTGCAAACATCGAAGTGTCCACCTCAGCAAAGATATCTACAAAAGTCAAGTCAAGAGAAAGGACCCCACCCTATAAGAACCTCGAATTCATTGGGCCTGCTGGAAGTGCAAGAAGATTGATCACGAAGGAGACTGCGAAGTCAAAAACAAGACCACCATTTGGGATCTACCTCTGGAAGTCCTTGCTATCATCTGCTGGTACTGCTGCCCACACCAAGGGAAAAAAGGAGTCAACCTTGCCTTCACCCTCATGGAAGCCCTGGACCCCCTTGGAAAGACTGGGTTCAGCTATATGAGAAACCTGAAGACAGGAGCGCATTGGCCATTCTTCAAGCCAGAATGAATGGAGTTCTCTCCCACAATCACAGCTACTGGAGAACCATTCCTCAAGACCCACTTGGTTGTTCAAGTCAAGTTACTCTCACTATGGGCACAGTCTCCCCTTGCGCAAACAGAAGGATCAGTCAGATATAACCTCTATCTCCCATATCAAACAATAATCTGACCTAGAAGCACCAAGACCTTTGATCTTCAAATTGCACTTGCTATACTGCCAGGACTTTATGGACAACTAGTATCAAGATCATCTTTGGCAGCTGAGGGAATCACTGTTGAAGGAGGAGTTATTGACCAAGACTACCGAGGATCTCTGAAGATCATCATTTGCAATCATGGAAGAAATCACTAATGCTTCAACTCCCTGAAGGCCATCTGTTAGATTCTTTTCCTCAAGACCTCACAGTCTACCATTCAAGAGGTAAAGCAGCTGGATAGCACTGAGAGAGGATGAGGAGGATTTGGAAGCACCAACAGAGACCATCCAGCACCACCTATCAAGATTCATATAGCAAAAGTACCCAGTTCAGACAAATGAGGCCCCACATCTGCCATCCCATCCAAGCAAGAGAAGAAATCATCCTGCAGCCATATCAGTAACAAGGCCTTAACATACACCTCCCAGTGGAAGCTGGCAACTTGATTTTTGAACCATCGATGGAGCTCCAAGAGAAGTATCACCTGCTCTTGGCTGAGGAATGAATTCATGATCAGATGTCACTAATCCACATCCCTATCAGAAACATGGGCTTTGAAGTGATCACCATCCCCAAAGAAATAACACTGGGATATTTTGAACCACTGATAGATACCTATGAGGAAGAAGTCTATGAGTTTTTGGGAAATGGCAAGCCCTCTCCAGTGAGACTGATGGTATCAGGGAGGAAGACTCAGTAAGCTCAGTGATCAAAGCTGTTGACATTGAGGCAACTCTAACCAAGGACCAACAATAGTAGATACAGGAGTTGATAGAAGAGTACAAGGATATATTTACCACCACATACAATAACTTCCCACCATACCAATATGGAGAGCACCCTATACATACTGGAGATACAAAACCAATCTGACAATGCCCCTACCAAACACCACACCATCTGATCGAATTCAAACAACAACACATAGGTAAAATGCTACAAAATGGAGTTATCAGACCCTCATCGAGCCCCTGGGCTTCACCAGCAATTATTGTGCCAAAGAAAGGAGAATGGAGACTAGTCATGGACTTCAGAAAACTCAACAAAGTCACTACAGAAGATGCCTACCCACTGCTAAGAATTGATGACCTCCTCAATACCCTTGGAAAAGCCAAGTACATGACCACCACTTACCAGTTCCAAGGATTCCAAGTGATCCTCATTGCCCAGGAAGATATCTACAAGACGGCCTTCATCACCAGATAAGGACAGTATGAATATCTTCGAATGCCATTTGGACTCTGCAATGCCCCAGCCTCATTCCAACAAATGATGAACTATGTCTACCAAGATCTTATCAGGAGAAATGTGCTAGTCTACATAGATGATGTAATTATCTACTCCGAGACATTCAAGCAACATTTGCAAGACCTCCACGAAGTATTCAATACCATCTGAAGCTCAGGACTCAGACTCAATACCAAGAAGTGCTTCTTTGGAAAACACCAAGTTGAATACCTGGGATATGTTGTCTCAGCTCAAGGCACACATGCTGACCCTCACAAAGTGGAGAAAGTCAAGAACTACCTAACTCCCACCTCAGCCAAGGAGACTCTATTCTTCCTCATGTTAGCATCCTACTATTGGCAATTTATCCCAAGATTCTCAGACAAGGCAGCACCTCTCAGAGACATCTCCAAGAAGGACCAACCATTCTACTGGAAAGAAGATCAGCAAAAGTCCTTTGAACTACTCAAGAAGGCCCTCACTGAAGCCCCAGTCCTGGTGTGACCAGATTTCAACAAACTCTTCATCCTGGCAACTGATGCCTCAGCTCTAGGACTTGGATCAATCCTGTCACAGCAAGATGACCACAAGAGAGAGTATGTTATCGAATATGCTAGCAAGGCCACAAATGAATCAGAGGCAAACTATGGAGCCACCAAGTTGGAATGCCTAGCAGTAGTATGGGCAGTAGTCCATTTCTGCCACTATCTCTTGGGAAAGAGATTTGCCCTCATCATGAACCATCAAGCCCTACAATGGTTGTTCAAGAAACCAGAGCCCTCAGGAATCTTTGCAAGATGGATCATATCCTTACAAGAATACCAGTTCACCATCATCTATAAGAAAGGTGCCAAGAATTCCAATATTGATACTCTGTCAAGAATCCCCTAAACCCAATAAGAAGGGAAGGAGCCCCCACAAGAGAAGGCTACTTCCCACTTGCCCAAATGAACCAAGATCTACGCCTTGCCCTCATCTGGAGCCTGCACCATAGGAGCTTCAAGAAAGGAATCCAGCCTGCCTACAAGCTGTTTATCCAAAGAAACCTCAAGAAATTTCAAGAAGGTGATGGCAAACTTTGGAGAGTAGAAGGAGATCAATACACCCAAGTTCCAAGAGAAGATAAAGTACCAAAAATCCTGACAACAAATCATGACCAGAATGCACATCAAGGAATTGGCACCACTATTACAAGAATCAAGAAGTGATACTGGTGGCCCAAGATGAGGAAACAAATTTCAACACATATCCAACAATGTGATACCTGCCAAAGATACCAACAGAAACCCACTGATCGAGCGCCATTAATGCCAATTGCAGCACCAGCCAGAGCCTTTCAAAGACTAGGAATAGATATCATTGGATCTCTGCCAGGAGCCAGCTAAGGAAGATGCTACATTCTCACCATCGAAGACCACCTGATGAAATGGCCAGAAGTCTTTGCCATTGAAACTGCCAATGCCCAGACAATCATCGGGAATCCTGTATGATGAAGTCTTTAGCCACCATGGTGTTCCCAAAGAAATTATTACAGACCAAGGTCGCAAATTTGTCAACAAAGCCATGAAGACCTTCGCAAGCAGCTTTAAGATCAAGCTACAACCAACGATGGCTTACCATCTCCAGGCGAATAGACTTACAGAATGAATGAACCAGACCATTAATCAAGGTCTCAGCAGGACTAGAGATCAACTAAACTGAGACATCTATCTGCCAGTAATTTTATTCAGCATCTATACCTCCAAGGTAGCTGCTACTCAACAGACCCCTTTCTATCTAGTATATGGCCGAGAAGTACAAGATCCCACCAAACCAGTCTAGCCAGATTTGACAAAATGAGTCACAGAAGAGATCACCTAGTTACATGAAGTATGCCAACAAGCATGAGGATTTATCGCCAAAGCACAAGAATGACAAAAGAAGTACTACAACCACAAGGCCGATTTGGACCCCCTACTTATCAGACAGCAAGTTCTGGTATACTGTATCATCATAGAAGGAAACTGGAGTGCCAAGCTTGAGCCAAAATGGGAAGGACCATATCTCATTCACTAAGTCTTCACAAATCACACCTACCAACTCAAGACCATGGATGGAGTTTTACTTAAGACCAAAATACACTACAACTGCATAAGGCTCTACTACTCAAGGGAAGTAAAATGTATTTGAACAACTCCCCTCACTTCATCTGTATCATCTCCAATGAAGAATGACAGATGCTTCAGCTGAACCCAAGAAGCCAATTGCATCAGTTCACTTCTCAAGCCCATCGGCATAACAGATGTCACTACTAGAAATTGCCTCAGATTACAAGAAAACCATTTCCGAGAGGTTCAAATCCCCAGCTGCGACTATGGGAGCCCTCGCCTTAGACAAGGATGGCCAGTCCTCACAAATGTATGATACCTCCAACACGACTGAATCCGGCAGTAAACATTTGCCACATCTAGTAACAATAGCATACTTAGCCACATAACATAGTAACTGCACATTATAGTTAACCCCAGATAACAATAACAACCAGATAGCAATTGTATGCTCAAGCAAGCTAGCAAACTTATATAAATAACCCATATTCTTAGAGTGAATAAACCTCAGTCAATTGGTTTTGCAGAAAAGTAGTTCACAACTAACTTAAGTTTTTGAGAAACTTTGGGAAAAGACTCCAAGAGCCAAGGATAACTCTTGTTTAAGACTGCTAAGAAACCGACTGCCATTTGAATTTGCCGCCATGGACCGCCGCAAACTTCAAGGAGACCAACCGCCATTCAAGTTTTGAGACCACTGTTATGATACAGAAAACCACCCAGTTCAGTTCAAGTAAACCACTAGGAAACTATCACTGAGATCATGCATTCGGACCAACTGCGCATTTGACTTAGCCATACATTTAAACTGCCATTCGGACCCCACACTCAAGATTCAAGACCCATATATTCAAAAGACTCAAGGAATGCAGTATACTTAGCTTAAGAAAGCCAGGACCACCGCCATTCCAGAGACCCATCACTATTCCATTCACCTGATGTCATCAAAGTTAATAAGTCAAGATGGACAAGTGAGCTGTTGACCTCTGTTTTCTTTACCTGCTGCATCACGAGCCATCAAGTTATCAGCTGACTGTCATGGACCCTCTACATATTCAAGATACAGCTCATATATGTTGATAACCTATTCAGCCTATGCACCCAAGTAATCACTACTAGGAAAAGTCCATCTATTATCCACTAAACAACTAAGCCAGCTGAGCCATTATTATCAATCATCAACTGCCAACTTTGATGACAATTCGAACAAGTCAATCACATGACTATTCACTCAGAGATCCTTTTATTTCAACATATATACTGTGATAGACCACAAAAACGTACCACCCGAATTTTGCCAGATGACGCAGCCAGATGACATGAACACTTAGCATAGCATAGTAACCAGCCCAGCAACCATTGCTGCAGAAATTGTATAAATAACCAGATAACCAAAGAAGGGAATAATGTGGACAGTGGCTGTCTGCTGGACAGTGGCTGTCCGCCCAAACACACCATAAATAGCAATCTATACTTAGCCAGATAGCAACCAGGTAGCAACCACAATGTATAAAATACCCCAGAGACAAGAGTGAATAAACCTCAGTCCGAAATTGAAACCAAAGCAAAAGACAAGTCTGCCTGCCAAACACACTTAGGAGAAACGCCTGCCAAAAGCCCC
>RQIL01009753.1:0-11750 GCA_003951145.1 Jimgerdemannia lactiflua | reverse complement strand
TTATAAGATACATCAAACAAGTAATCATTTATTTAATTTTGATATATTTTGGTTAAGTTATTGAATTTCAAAAAATGATATTTAAATTGGACTTTAAATTGAGTTAAATTAAATTGGGAGAAAATTTAATTCAATTTGATTTGTTCTGAGCATTAGCAATATATAATTAGTTGCTAAGAAGAATATTAAATAATATATACTGAAATATTACTAAGCTATCTGTTACTGACATCTTGTTGGAGAACTGAGACTAGGCTGACATTACATATGTAAGAAATAGCATAGTGAGAAATTAAACTAGAATAAGATTGTATAAGAAATAATATAGTAAGAAACTGAAACTAAGCTAGGATTGCATAACATGTACTCTTTCTCCACTACCAATCATGTTACACAGACTTCCAAAATACTTTTGAAGTAGTTTATTAAAGAAAGATACCAATAACATAGCTATCAATCAACTTCCAGGTTAGTATACTGAGTCAGAAGAGAGTGCAGTATTTTAGTAACAGTATGAAGGAAGGGGATATGGACTGAAAATAGGGTTCTTTGGATAGGTGAGTAGAGGAAGAGAATCTGGTGGAGGATAAGGAGTAAGTTAGAAGACAGAGAGAAGGAGATTAGTGAATTTTACAGCAGTAGTAAAAACTGAAGCTGAGGCAGGAGGAGCTGATGGCTAGATATAGGTTAGAAAGAAAAAAAAGAAAACTGGGGGGGCTGGAGGGGCCCTGTCTGATATAGGAGAGAAGTAGGTTAGAGGTGCTGTAACTAAGTGTGAAGATGGGACTACTGATAGTAGTATAATGGAAAATCTAGAAAAAAATCCAGATGTGACTGCTAATGATGATAAGGAGATTCTTAAGAGTTCAGGTAGGGGATATAATGAATAGTATAATGGAACTAGTGGTGGTCCCATTACTCTAGAAATTTATTTTGGAGTTTGTAGTTATACTGAGTTTCTAAGAGCTAGCAGTAATGATAAGAATAGTATTAGGCATACTGGCCAAGCAGCTAGTAGATATAGTGACAGTGAAATTTCTAAAAGAGTTGGAGGGTATAAAAGTAGGGTTTGTGGAAGAGGATCATCTGGTGGCAGTAATGATAAAAGATGTGACTATGGAGAAGGTTGCAGTATCAATGTCAAGATATCTGAGGTGGGTTCCCAGAATGGTACAACTTATGGTAAAAGATATCTCTACTATATCAATGGATGAGATGAGAAGTAGAATAGGGGCAGTGATGGAAGAGTATGACAATGTAGTAGATATTGGCTTTTAGCTATAGGAGGGGATAAAGTTCCAAATAGAAGATATTAAGATGAGACTTTAGATTATAGGAAAGAAGGTAACTGGAAAGATAGAGAACTGACCTCAAGTATTGAGATGAGAGCAGTTTGAGTGTAATATATCAAGAGTAAAAGAGTAGAGAAGGATGAAAAGGATTTATTGATAGTATTAAATAAACTTGGTGGAGCAGTAGAGTAGAGACAGAAAGCTTGGATAGCTTTTGAGAATATGACTATGGTGGTGAAAGTAAATATAAGAAAGTATAAGTTAATAAGGTGGCTTGGGAAATAAAGTAGAGAAGAAGGAGACAGTGGGAGCTTTTAGTAAGTTATAATAGTGAGTCTGAAAGCATAGTAGTAGTGGGTCACTGGTAGTAGAGAAGATGTTAAGTAGGACTGATGGTTTGGATCTCTTATAATATGTCCTCTGCTAGATAAAAATCATTATAGAGAATAGAGTTCTTCATTAATCTGAAAGAGATCCATATAGCTTCTCTAACTATAGCAGTAGTTAATAAGGGGGGGGGGGAGGTTGAGGATGTGGTGATGCAAACTCAGTGTGCATTTTGGTATTCTGGGTACTACTGAAGGAGGGCTTATTATTGGTGTGACAGAGAAGGAGTTGGTGGATGTCTCAGAGGAAGAGTGGGATGAATCATTAAGTGTTAGACAGAGGGTAGAGCAGCCAAAAGAGAGGAGACCAGTAATGCTAGAAGGGGGGTGATTTAGTGAAGAGCAATAATTGTATAAGATGTTAATAAACCTGTTAAGTGAGAAACTGAGTAGAGTTGACTTCTGTATTCTGGAAAAGAAGGTGTGAAGTACTTTCCTTTTGAGGGTAGGAGTGGTAGACAAGCTGAAAGCAGAGTGCTTGATAGTTATACTGGAGGAAGAAGGATATGAGATAGATTTTATAAGAGGGGAGACTTTGGGGGTAAAGGCTGAGAAGTTGACTGCTAGATATTAGAAGATCTGAAATAGAGCTATAATATAGAAGGTAGCTTGTGAGGAGTATAGAGAGAAGATAGAGGAAAAGGTAGCAGTGGGTGATCAGAAAGTCTTAGGAGAACTGAGAATGAGGAAATAGAAGTGGCAGGTGAATAACAATAAACTTATTAAGAATGGATATAGAGCTGGACTTATGAGGAGTATAGAGGAGCTGTGCAATATTTTCAAACTCTTTTTTCTAAATAGTATAACTAATATTTATTACTAAATGTCAATAAGCTGAGAGGCTCTGTGAAACATCAGAACATTTTTATATAGCTGAAGTATTTTGAGGCAGATCTCTTTCTATTACAAGATATATAATATAAGAAAACTTTGGATAAGCAGAATTGGACTAGAAAATGAGAAGGGGTAGCTGAATGGCATGGACAGATTGGGATTCTGATATAGAAAGCTGAGGGATATTAGTAGTTGAGAGAAATGACTATTGTGGAGAATATAGTAAAGGCCAGAGTGGGGTCCTGTAATAGTTGGTTCTTATTACTATCTAGTAGTTAGGAGTACAAGTGAAGTGGCTGGAGGGGTTGTTGGATAATAGTGCTTTAGTAGAGACTGGGGTAGACTTGTTGGGTAGTAACTTTAATATAGTGCAGAATGCTATAGTGGATCAGTTGGATGAGAGATTAGGTATAGCTGACCACAGTGGAGAACTGGAAAGATAAGAAGAGATAAAGAGACTGAGTGCATTAGATGATGCTAGAGGGTAGAGTAGAGGAGAGTGGAAGGTATTTATACATTGAGTGAATGGACTGGAAATGAAGATTAATTGGATACTCTTGGTAGATTGCCTGGAGATTGGATGTTTGAAAGATATTCAAAGTAGTAAGGTGTCCTTAGTAAGATCATTAGAGAGTAATAGGTCAAGGAAATTTTGAAGAGAGCAGAGATGGGCCTAGATATTAGCAGCTCAACTATACTCTATTAGAGGATAAGAAGCTGTAGGAGAAATAGTGTAACGGTTCTGGTTTCTTAAATGAGAAAGCGACTAAATTCTAGAGGTTCAAAGTAGCTCGAAGAGTTACTAAGAGTTCAGGAAGATCTTGTGGGTTCAGGGAGAAAATATTCTGAGCTTTATTCGAAAGAACAGAGAGGATATTTATACAAGATATGAAAGAAGGATCCGGAAGGATCTGAGTAATCAATGGAAATGCCAAGAAGAAGTTTCTCGGCAATGATGACAAATAAAGATCTGCAATGTTCCATGAAGTTCTGTGACTAGCTAAGACTGAAACGGAAGTGACAAGAATGTTCTAGCTGTGGCTGAGTGCCAAGAGATGATTTCTAATTATTCGGAAGGTACTGGAAGGTTACGGAAAGTACTAGAAAGATAAAGAAAAAGAAATAAACTATGCTAAAATGTTATAAATAGAGTAAGGATACAGCTTCTTATATATATTGATAAATAGAGGAAGATAGAGTTTCCATTTGGAATCTATTGGTTGAAGTTAAAGAATGCTATAAGAACTTACTAGGGAGTAATGGGGAGACTAAAGGGCAGACTCTAAAGAAATAGGGGGATGTGGGCTTCAAAGTACTTAGAATAATTGTTGCTGAAGTTATTGAGTTTATAAGAGAGAGAGAAAGAGGAGGATTGATATATAGATAGGGTATAGATAGAGATTGTAGAACTTAAGTAGTATTATATACATAAGAAAGAATAGGCCCATATTTATGATATAGTGGTAAGATTGTAGTGGCAGGGACTGGAGGAGAGTGAGAGACCCATTAAGTATCTTTTTAGACTACTATATACAAGAAAAGTGCAGCAGTAATGGGCAGGAATTGTTGGGAAAGATTGTGCCTTAGTGACTAGAGTCCAGGGGATCTTAGACTCATTACAGAATTGATGTAGAATACTGTGGAGTAAAGAGAAAGGAGGGAAGGATGGAGAGATCATTGAGGAATTTTTGGAAGATTAGTATCCTCCCCTAGTAGAGGGTCTAGAAGATCTGGAGCAGCCAGTTAGAGAGGAGGAAATTTTGAGTATTCTCTTTACTATAAAGCTAAGTATAGCCCCAAGTAAGGATAGGCTACCTTAAGACTTCTGGAAGAAAATGGTGGCAGTTGAAGGAGTACTATAGGAAATAAGAGAGATGTGCAATATGGTTATTGATTTGGATGTATGGCTGGAAGGTTAGGAGCTGAGGCTAGTAGTACTCCTTTATAAGAACAAGAGGGGGAGAGAGGATTAGAAGAACTGATAGCTGATTATACTGCTAGTATAGACAGAAAGTTAGTAACTAAAGATGCTGGTAGTAAGACTGTAGATAGTGGCTCAATAGGTTCTTAGTGAGGAATAGAGGGGATTTATTGAAAAGTGGTTAATCAGAAATAGTATAGTATGGGTGCATAAAGTCATTAGCTACTAGAGTAGATAGATGCTTGGTCTTCTTAGACCAGGAGAAGGCATATAATGGGGTATGGAGAGTCTGAGTAAAGAGAGTCTTGGAGAGGGTTAGGATCTCTGAAGGGCTGAGTGGATTGATTGTTTATCTTCTAGAGGAGAGCAAGGCAGCCATTATAGTGAACAGATATCAGAATGCTTCATTTTTTTTAGAGCAAGGAGTACTCAGAGGGACCTACCATTATACACTAACACTGGAACCATTGTTGGATAGGATCCAGTAGCAGATTGAGAAACTGATAATACTAGGAGTAAATTGGAAAGTGGGAGTCTTTGTGGATAATATAGTGGTTGGACATGGCACTATTAAGGACATAGTTGAACTCAAGGAAGCCATTGACTGATATGAATACTACTCTAAACAGAAGTTGAATTGGTACAAGTATGAGACAATAGTGCTGGAGAATAGACTGATTGGTGGGGACATTATTAGTTCTATTGTTCCCTTGAGAGAGATTATGCATTATCTTGAGATATTTCTCTTGATATATATTTCTATACTACATAAGGTCTGGTGGGAGAGCAAAGTGATGGCTTGGAGAGATTCTTTATAGAGCTGGAGAGTGTGCCATATCTCTTTAGCAAATAGGATAATAATACTAAACATTTACTAGATGCCAAAACTTTGGTACTTGGTATATAATTTGGACTTCTCAGCTTGAGTGGTGAAGAGGCTGTTGAAGTTGGCTAGAGATTGGATCTGAGTAGGTCAAAGAAGCCAGATTAGCTAGGAGATATTATCACTGCTAGTAAATAGGAGAGAATTATATCTGATGGACTTTATAAAGAGGCTGCACTATCTTAGAGCTTGGTAACTGAAGAGGACAGTGGAGTCAAAGGGGGGTGGATGGGTCCCTCTGATGCAGAAGGTATGGGGGGCTCATTATATCCTTTAGAATATATCTGGAGATTTACTGGCCATTGTTAGAGGAGGGGGGGATTGGGGGCTATTATATCAGAGTTTTCAGTAGAGAGTAATCAAAGGTATCCATAAGATTGTCCTGATGGGAAGATATATGAAGGCAGAGAGGTCTAGAGATGTAGCAGTGGTATAAATTACATTGGAAGACTTGCTAGTTATTGAATTTGACATAGAGACAGAAGTGGATAAATAATGATAACCACTCTTCTCCTTTATCTCTCATATTAAACAAACTTCTAATATATTTTTGAGCAGTTTATTGAAGAAAGATACTAATAATATAACTATAAATCAACTTTCTGATGAGTATAGTAGGTCAGGAGAGAGTGCAGCATTCAGGTAACAGCAATAACGAAGGAGATATAGACTGAAAATAGGGTTCTTTAAGCAGGTAAATAGTGGAAAAGACTCTGATAGGGGACAAGAAGCAAGCATAAAGACAGGAGAAGAGAGACCAGTGAGTTTTGCAGCAGCAGTGAAAACTGAAATGTGGGCAGGAGGAGTAGATAGATAGATGCAGATGGGCAAGTAGAAGGAAAAAACCAGAAGAGCTGAAGAGGCTCTGTCTGATATAGGGGAGAAGGGGGTCAGATATACTATGACTGAGAATAGAGATGAGACCATTAATGGTGGCATTAGTACTCCTAATGAATCAAATCAAATGTCTAATTCAATTTGATTCTAATTGAATTGAAAACTAATTTGATTTGAGGTCTAATTTAAACCCTATTTTTCAAAATTTAATAATCTGATGAATATATATCTGAATTTAATAATCTTTTGCTTGTTGGATTTCTCATATAGGGGAATCTAACAAGCTAAATATTATTGAATTTGGATATGTATTTGTTAAGTTATTATTTTTTGAAAAATAGAGTTCAAATTAGACCCTTGATTTGATTTGATTCAAACTTGATTTGAATTAAAAAATCCTGAATTTGATTCAATTTGAATGTCCCTCAATTTGATTCAATTTGAATTGATTTACTTCATTTGGAAATACTAGATAGCATAATGGAGAATCTGAAAAAAAAAAATCCAGATGTGACTGCTGATTGTAACAAGGAGATTTCTAAGGACTCAGGTAAGGTATATAAAGACAATCTATCAGATAGTGTAACACAACTAGTAGTGGCCCTATTACTTAAGAAATCTATCTTGAAGTTTGCTGCACACTGAGTTTCTAAAGACTGGCAATAACAGTATATTTAGTATTGAGTCTGCTGGCTAAGTAGCTAATAGATGTAGTGATAGTGAAGTTTCTGAAGGAGCTGGATGATATGAAAGCGAGATTTGTTAAGAAGGATCATCTGGAGGCAGTAATGATAAAGGATGTAATTGTGTAAAAAGTTACTACTAATGTCAAGATATCTGAGATAGGACTCTAGAGTGGTACAACTTATAGTAAAAGGTATCCCTACTATATCAATAGATGAGATAAGAAGCTGGATAGGAGCAGTGATGAGAGAGTATAGCAATATTATAGATATTAACTTTTAACTATAAGAGAGAACAAAGTTCAGAATGAGGGATATTGAGGTGAGACTGTGGGTAGTAGAAAAGGAGGCAACTGAAAAGACAGAGAACTGGCCTTAAGTATTGAAGTGAGATTGGTTTGAGTGTAAGATGATGAAGATAAAAGGATCAGAGGAGGATGAAGAGGATCTATTGATAGTATTGTGGGAGCTTAGTAGTATAGTAGAGTAGAGATAAAAGACTTAGCTGGATTTTGAGAATGCAACCATAGTGATAGAAGTAAATAGCAAGAAGGACTGAGTTAATAAGGTGGCTTAGGAATGAAAGCAGGATAGAAAGAGGCAGATAGAACTTCTGGTAAGCTTCAAGGAGGATTCTGAAAGTTTGGAGAGTATTAGATCACTAGTGGTGGAGAAGATGCTTAGTAGAGCAAGTGATTTAGATCATTTGCTACATGTTTTCCACAAGATGAAAATCATTATAAAGGATAACCTAAGGTTTTTTATTGACCTGGATGAGATGTTAGTATAGAGGCTTATGTAGTTTCTCTGGCTGGAAGAGGGGAAAGAGGTAGAGGATATAGTGATGAAGATCATACAGACTGTGTGGTTTGGTTTTCTAGATATTACTCAGGGAGGTCTTATCATTGAGATAATAGAGGTAGAGTTGGTGGATGATTTAGAGAAGGAGTGAGATTAATTAGTGAGTGTTGGATAAAGAGTAGTGTAAGAGAATGAGAGGCAGCCAGTGATACCAAGAGGGAGGAAAATTGGAGAAGGACAATGACTATATAAGATGCTAGGAAACTTAGTAAGTGAGAAACTGTATGAGATAGACTTCTGTCTCAAAAATGAGGAGATGTAGAGCACTATTCTGTCTGGGGTGAAAGTGGTAGATAAGTTGAAGGTAGAGTGTTTAGCAGTCATACTAGAGGAAGAGAAGTATGAGGTGAATTCTATCAGAGAGACAGTGCTGAGGGTAGAGGCTGGGAAGATGACTGCTAGATATTGGAAAATTTAGAATAGAGCTATGATATGGGAGGCAGTTTGTAAGGAATACAGAGAAGCAATGGAAGAAAAGTAGCAGTAATTGATCAGAAGGTCTCAGTAGAAGTGAAGACTAGAGAGAATGAGGAAGCAGAAATAAAAGCTGAATAGCAAATAGACTTATCAAGGATGGATATAGAACTAGACTTGTGAGAAGTATGAAGTAATTGCATAATATTTACAAATCTTTTCTATGAATAGTACAACTAATATTTTCTCACTAAATGTCAATAAGTTAAGAGGCTCTATATGGTGTCAGAATATTTTTATATAGCTGAAGAGTTTGGAGGCAGATCTCTTTCTGTTATAGGATATATGATCTGAGAATGCTTTGAATAAACAGAATTGGATTAGAAAATGGGAAGGGGTAGCTGAATGGCATGGAATAATTAGAGTTCTGATATGAAAAGGAAAAGGAGAGCTGAGAGACATTAGTGGTTAGGGGGAATGATTATTGTAGAGAATATGGCAAAGGCCAGAGTAGAACTCTGTGATAGATGGTTCTTGTTACTGCTCAGTAATCAGAAGCATGAGGGTGAAGTAGCTGAAAGATTTATTGGACAGTGGTACTTTGGTGGAGCCTGGGGTGGGCTTGCTAGTCAGCAACTTTAATATAATACAGAATATTATAGTGGATCAGTCAGATGGGGGATTAGGTATAGCTGGTCATAGTAAAGGATTGGCTAGATAAGAGAAGATAGAAAAATTGAGTATATTAAGTAATACTGAAAGGGCAAAGTGTGGAGAGTGAAAGATATTTACATATTGAGTAGATGGACTAAAGATAAGGATTGATTGAATGCTCTCAGCAGATTGCTAGGAGATGGATATTTGGAAGTTACTAGAAGTAGTGTAGTATCTCTGGTCAGATGATAGAGAGTAGTAGGCCAAGGAAATTTTGGAGGGAGTGGAGCCTGGATTATAGCAGCTCAACTATACCCTGTTGAAGAATAAGAAGCAGTGGGAGAAATAGAGTGAGGACATGGCTTCTCTTATTGATCAATGAAGGAAGGCAGAGCTTTTGGTTCGTGTTTATTGGTTGAAGTTACAAGAATATACTGAGGGAAAATGGGGAGGCTGAAGGATAGGCTTTGAAGAATGAGGGAGATGTAAATATTTAAATACTTAGAACAATTCCTGCTGAAGTTGTTGAGTTTATAGGAAAGGGACAAAGAAGAGGATTGATATATGGAAAGAGTATAGATAGAGATTGTGGAACTTAAGAGAATTTTATATTAGAAGGAGGAGGTTCATATTTAGAATATAGTAGGAAAATTATGGTAGCAGAGGCTAGAGGAGAGTGAGAGGCTGACTAAGTATCTTTCTAGGCCACTGTATATGAGGTGGGTACAGCTGCAATGGTAAGGAATTATTAGGGAAAATGGTATCTTAGTGACTGGTATCTAGAGAATCTTAAGATTGCTGAAGGATCAATGAGAGATACTGTAGAGTAAAGAGAAAGAAGGGGAGGATAGAGAGATCATTGAGATGTTTTTGGAAGACTGGTGTCCTTTCCTAGTAGAGAATTTAGAGATTTAGAGTAACTAGTTAGGGAGGAATAAATTTTGAGTATTCTCTCTATTACAAAACTGAGTATAGTCCAGATGAGAATGAGCTGCCTTGGGACTTCTGAAGAAAATAGTGGTAGTTGAAGAAGTACTCCAAGAGATGAGGGAAATGTATAATATAGTCATTAATACAGTACTTAGCTGAGAGGTCAGGAGCTGGAGCTGGTGGTACTCTTTTATAAGAACAAGAAGAGAAAAGAGGATTGGAATAACTGGTAGCTGATTATACTACTCAATATGGACAGAAAGTTGGTGACAAAAGTGCTAGTAGCAAGTTTACAGGTAGTGGCCCAATAGATTTTTGGTAAGAAATAGAGGGGATTTGTTGGAGGAAGGTTGATCAAAGATAGCATAACATGGATATATAGAGTCATCAAGAGAGTGAGGGCTGCTGGAGTAGATAGATGTTTGGTCTTCTTAAACCAGGAGAAGGCATATGATAGAGTGTAGAGAGTCTGGTTATGGAAAGTCTTAGAGAGAGTTGGAATCTCTAAAGGGCTGGTTGGATCAATTATTTGTCTTCTGGAGAGGAGCAAGACAGCTATTATAGTGAATGGACATCAGAATGCTTCATTATCTTTAGGGCAAGGGGTGTCTTAGGGGGACCCACTATCACTAATACTGTATGTACTATTATTGAAACTAGTGTTAAATAAGATTCAGTAAAGGATTGAGGGGCTGACAATACTAGAGATAAATTGAAAAGTGAGGTCTTTTTGCTACTTCTCCTCACTAAGTATCTGGTAGTCAACCTTAGTCAATTAATTTGCCATCAGATCATTCATCATCTTCACCAACCACACCTCTCCTCCAATATATTTTATCTCTGAAGTCATAGGTCTCTTTATCTCCATCTGCCTCCCTCTCTTCTTATTATCCTTCTCCTTAATATCAATCAGCTCCTCCTCTTCAACCCCAACTACAATACCTTCTTACTCAGTATCTGGAACTTCAAGACTTACATTCTGAGTCCCCCTTATCATAATATCCTCTATCTCAATATTGGTCTTCACCCCCACTCAGAGTATCTGTCAGTTGGTCCCTAGCTCTCTCCTTCTCATTCAGATTCACAAAGAACCTAGACTCATTTTTCTCAATAATTTTTATATACTAAGGGGCATATTGTAAGTTCTCCAGCCCCCCAAAAGGCCCAAGAGGCCCCATCTTCTCCTAGCCTGACTTCTCTCTAAAGCTTTCCAGAAGCTCCTTCTGTATACACCTCCCCTACACCCTCTCTCATATCTTCTTATCTATTCTCATCTTTCTGTCATCTATCTTCTTTACTATAGTTGCATCCTCAAAGGCCTTATAAGTCTTCACTCTCTGCTTCACAGTTCTCTTGAGCTCTTAGAGTACTGTCAGCAGATCCTTCTCTTTCTCTTTTATCTCTTTCACCTTTGATACCTTATACTCAAATGGTTCCTACTTTAATACCTTTGACCAATTTCCTACCTTTCCAGTTGTCTTCTTCCCTGCTATCTGTGGTCTTACCTCTATGTCACCTATTCTAAATATCATCCGCTCCTATATCTGAAATCCAATATTGATCACATCCCTATATTCCTGTATCACCACTCCAATTTGGCCCCTTGTTTCATCCATCAATACTGTAGGAACTCCCTCAATCACCAAGTGTATCACTCTGGAGTTCCAGTGCAGATATCTCATCATTGAAACCACAATCTTGCTCATTATCACTCTTTTCATTAGTGCATCTACCAGATACTTCTTCTTCACAAATTCAACTTTGACTCCTTCTATTCTTTTCAGAAACTTCACTAATGCTATATCACCTAATTGCCTCCTAAGTATCTCTAAAACCATTCTTGCTATTACTATTAACCCCCTAAAGCTTATTATGACTACAAATTAAGAGATCAACTTCTTGAGTAATAGGGCCACTATTAAGTCCATCACACTATTCAATAGATCTCTCTTATATATTATTTCTGGTCTCTCAGAATTTCTCTTGTATCTATCAGCAGTCACATTTAGTTTTTTTTTTTCTAATTCATCATTATACTATAATCAGAAATTACTA
>RQIL01009742.1:0-11754 GCA_003951145.1 Jimgerdemannia lactiflua | reverse complement strand
CTTTACTTTATTATCTTCTACTCTACTAATTCAAATATATCTATTTAAATATAAACTAAATATCCATATACTACAGATATAGCCCTTTATATAAAAGAAACTATATATCTAGAGGTCAGAGACCTCCAAAATAAGTCTCCATATATCTCTTAATATCTTAGCTACCAATTCTCTTCCATTCAATTTCTTTCTTTTACTATATCTCTCCTTTCTATAATATTAACTATCTCTGACTAGCTAATATTATCACTCTCTTTAGTACTTCTCTTATTAAATTTCTCTTGAAACTACTGACTCTGTACTATCTTTCAAATTAACTATTACTATCTATCTAATAACTCTCTAACTCTTATCTATTTATTATTTTTATCAATATACTGCTATCACTACTTATAGTTCTAGAATCTGCCCTAATCTCTCTCAAATATCTCTGATATCTCTAATTAGATATTGCTTAATTGGTCACTACAATAGACTCTCCCATCCTTCAGCCCTCTCTCTCCCATAGGTCTTCTAAATTTCTCTAATATTCCTCCAACTCTCAACAATTCATCAGAATATATTCTGATGTAAATATTTATTCCCTCTAGCTCCTCACACTACTTATACTCCTTCTTATCTTTGATATACATCTATCTTATATGATATATCAGTATAAAATTTCTCCTCAAAAACCTCCACCAGATCACCTAGTATCAGAGTGAGACTAGGTACTATATCTTGTCAGCTCAGGGCTATATCTTATTCTGTCCCCACTCCTTACTCAGTCCAGTCTTCTGCCAGCCCACTCTCCCAGAGTCCAGCAGACCCCCAGGGTCCAGCAGACTCCCAGGGTCCAGCAGACCCCTAAGGTCCAGTAGACCTCCAAGGTCCAGCAGACTCCCAAGGTCCAGCAGACTCCAAGATCCAGTGGACCCAAGGTCCAGAGGACCCCCAAGATCCACCAAGGTCCAAAACCTGCTATAAATAGTATTCTATAATTAGTCTGATAGCAACTGGATAGCAACCATAATGTATAAAATACCCCAGAGACAGAGTGAATAAACCTCAGTCCAAAAGTCAAAGAAAAAGCAAAAGACAAGTCTGCCTGAAACACACTTAGGAGAAATGCCTACCAAGAGCCACTTGATCCTAAAGGAATAGGATTGCAACACTTAGGAGATATACCTGCCAATGAGCCATTGTTAAAAGGAGATTGTGAGCTTTATTCTCCTTTCCACTCCAGTTCACTTTCTGATACAAAGAAGTCCGCCAAGTTCGAGGGAAGAACTTTGCCAAAGAAGTCCGCCAGCTTAAGGAAATCCGCTACTGAGTTCTAGGGAAAAACTCCACGTTTGGTCCGCTTACCAGATTAAAACCTGAAGAGAAATCCGCATCCAAGAAGTCCGCCAAATCGGCCACGTTACGCAGAATCCGCATCATTTAAAGAAATCCGCGCTGCCTAAGATATCGCCGCCTAAAAAGGAAATCCGAAATCGTCCGCGTTACGCGAACTGCAGAACTCGCATTTATTATTGAACATTTTGTTGCTTTTTGACAAAGTAACTGGGGGTTCAAGCCAATCTACGTAGCCACCTGACCCTTGTAATTTGCCTCTATTGAGCCGGCACATTACATTACATCGGTTTCTACGTTCCATTTTGGTTTGGGCGCATCTATTGCCACATACATTTTGATTATTGCCATATTACTGCCACATACATTTTGATTATTGCCATATTACTGCCACATACATTATTGGCTACTGCCACATACATGTGCATTTTGACTAAGGCCACATACATACACCTCTCTGCAGAGCCACCATGACAATCAACATGTGCTCAAGGTCACTGAAAAACAGCACAGGAACTTTGTATGACTGCACTTGCAATCTGCCAGTTGCACTGTATACCAGTAATGATGAGCCCCCCAACATGCCCACAAACCAGCCCAGTGGCAATCTACATGGTGGATGCATAGAAGATGGTTTCTCAATGACCAGCACCTCATCTACCACATCAATTATAGCACTTTTGCATGCTGAGTTTGTGGCAGAATGTGAGCTCCTATATGGATGTATAGACCATCTCACTGCTCTCCTTGAAAAACAAGAGGCTGCCACACTAATGCCAGCTCAATGCACCTCATTTGGCCTGTCCATATCCTTGCCACCACTGCTGTCATCACCACCCACATCTTTGCTGTCCTCTCTGTTACTGCCTTTATGAGAAACTGCTGACTATCTGCCTCTCATACTTGAGGATATTAGTGATACTGCTACTTCAGTAGTTGGTATCTGTGATATAGGGGATTCTGGTGGGGAGTGGTTGAGAGTACTCATAGGATTGGTATTGGTTTGAAGGGCCATATTGAGAAGGAGCAATGGGATCCAGGAATATAATAGTAGTATTGACTATTATTGAGAGATTCTGTAATAATAGAGTTTAACATCAGAGATGGAGTGAACAGTCAACAGAAGGCTGGACAGGACCTGTGGCTGGAGGGGTGACAATGAGCAGGGATTGGCAAGAAGTGGGACTAGAGAGGAATGTGAACTTGAGTAATAGAGATAAAAAAGTAGATTTTCTCTAAGTTCTGAGTGGTCTGGTGGAGGGTGCTGAGGTATAATATTATGTTAAACTTCTGGTCTGGACATTTGGTGGCAGGAGACATCTTTGAATATGAGAAATATATAATAGTCAGACAGGAGAAAGAGGTGGTGCAGACTCCAGAACATTGGTTAGAGAAGTGTGAGATGCTTGAGGATTTTTGAAGAAAGGTTGGGGGCTGGCTGGGAGGGAGATTATGGGGGCCATAGGATGGATTGGTAGGGGGTGTTAAAGATGCAGTTGTTTGGGGGTATTGGGGATGAGTGGCTCATACTAGGGTGGGTTCTAGCAGTATAGGTTGAACTGATAAGTTACTGATAGATGATATTTGAGATAGGCAGAAGGATGTCAACTAGAGAAAAGTTGGCAAGATGGGAAGAGATAATGATTGATACTTTGTCTGGATGGCAGAAGGGGTGGGGCCCTAGCAGGGGCCACTGCCATAAACTGGTAGTGACTATTTGTGATAAGAGTAGAGAGAGAATTAGAGCCATAGGCTCTGAGATTGTATTTGAGAAAGTTGGGATAGAGGGGTAAGTAAGTGTGGGGATAGATTGAAGCTAGAGTAAGATAGAGCTACTGATGTAATATAAGAACATATAGAATATTATAGATAGTTAATAAATGGAACTATAGCCTATAGAAAAAAAGAAAAAAAAAGTAATACTATCACTTCTGTAACCTTATTGTAGTTTCCTTTATTGACATCCTCTCTATCTCTGTCCCCCATATCTGTACTATTATCTCTATTACTAACTCTGTATAAAGTTGTAGACTCTCTATCTCTTATACTTGAGGACCCCAACCTTGCCACCTCTGTCACATTGTTCACATTGCCCAAAAGTAGTCTATAACTACTACTAGCTCTTATAGATAAAGAGTATTCTTCTTAATAAGAGATGAAGAAGACATTCAACTAATTTTTAGCTATTGAAGGATATGGTATTATGACAAAGACTTCATATAAGCAATATAATAACCACTTCATGGTCTATTATAAGTGTGATTATAGAGGATACTACTATAATCACCTTGGCTTAATAGAAGAAAAAAGAAGACAAAGAACATCAAGTGCTCTTTCAAACTACCCATTCTGTATGATTGACAAGCAATATAAAAACCACTAGTCATGCAAGCAAATCATAATCATGAACTATCTAGCAATGTATTTGTATACTTTATATATTGTGGCATGTGATTTGTATATCTATATGCTTCAAGTATGGCTCAATGTGCCACTTGGTGAAGTACACAGTCTGTATATCGAGATGGAAAAAGGTCTTCAAGTAGATAGTCATGTGATCAGATCATTCAAAATGTCATCAAAGATCAGAGGTCAGGTGGTTATTCAATGGATCGATAATGTCAATAGAAATTCAGGTTAATGATAGACTTTTGAGTTGATGGCTCAATTATTTAGTGGTCAATAAGTTTTCCTAGCAGCAAGTACTTGAGTATGCAGGCTTAATATGTAGGTCAATCAATATGTATGACAGTCAGTTGATCAGTCAGTCAGTAACTCTTGAATTTGGTGGCTCTTTGATGGCTCATGGCACAGCAGGTAAAGAAAATAGAGGTTGATGATTCACTCATACATTTGACTCATTAACTTGAGGATAGAGGAATGGAATAGTGACTGTGCTTTCTAGCTTTCCTAAGCTAAGTATACTGTGCAGGGGATCTGAGGTCTTAATACTTGAATATATAGGATCTTGAATCTTGAATGTGGGGTGAATGCATGGGTCTGAATGTGGGATCCAAATGGGTGGTAGGTTGGAATCTTAGCAATAGTCTTGAATTAAGCAGAGCAGTCTCCTTAAGTAGTGGTCTTGAGTCTTTTCCAAAGTTCTTACACTTAACTTCTCATCTTTCAGAACTTAAGTTGGCTATTAAACCAATGAACTCAGTATCTTGAGTATAGGGTGGTCATTTCCTTAACTCAGCAGTGGTTTTTCTAGCAGCAGTCTTCTGTATCATAATGGCAGTTATTTCTTTAACTTGGTGGTAGTCTTGAACTTGAATATTCATAGCAGTCGATTTCCTTTAACTCAGCAGTGAAAACTTATATGTGGTAAGAGTAATTCTTCAACTCAAACTTCTGAGCTTCAATGCTCCAGGTTGTTATCTTGTTCTCTAAATTAGCTAGTCTCTTGGAGGCAGTTGTTTCTTTGTAAAACTATCAGACTGACTGACTTGAATCTGTGGTCTTGATCTTGTATCCTTGGTGGGATCATGGCAAGAGAAATTCTTTAACTCAAACCTTGAGCAATTATTGCTCTAGTTATCTTGTTCTCAGAATTCTAGTTCTCTTGGAGGCAGGTGTTTCTCTTTTTAAACTTGAACTAACTGAGATTTATTCACTTGTTCTTTGGGGCTATTACATATATATATCACAGTTGCTATCTAATTGCTATTGCTACCTTGGCTAACTATAGTGCAGCTGCTACATTATATGGCTAAGTATGCTATTGGCTTACCAGCAGCAACAGATTGGCGATTTATGTCATTGGTTTGCCAGCAGCAAGATGTAGTGCTGTATACATTCTTTCATTATCAGTGGCAATGGGTTTTGCAATTGGCTTGCTGGCAGTAAGATATAGTGTTTTGAGTTATGCTATACTATTGGCTTGCCAGCAGCAATGGACATTGTACTAGTAGTTAGTTATGTCATAAGGGTTTGTACTGCTGACAAGAAATGTTTGGGGGTGGCTATCTACATATAGTTAAACTATAACACACTTGTGTGGGGGTATTTGTAAGCAACAGAAAGGTGCTGATCTGTACTTTAAAGGGTATAGTACTCTTCAATAGTGGCAAACAAATTATCTTGCTGGATTGTGACTTCATTATTCCACTCTTCGAAAGGGAGAAGCACCAGCCAAGAGGTGAGGAGATAGAATAGTGGCCAATTATCTTCAATGATATTCTCTAATCCTTGAACAGCTTGGATGTGAACAGAGGATTGATAAACTCTCTATTGCTCTTCTTTTTCTTCTTCTGAGTACTCATCAGTTTCAATGTCAGAGGGGGCTGCTTCAGGAGTAGGGTCTTGGAGTTCTTGGACCTCCTCTTTAAAGACAAGGACTTCTTGAGCTTCTTCTTGATTTGGCTCTCAGATGATATGGTGTGAAGTAAGACTAACAAGATGGTAGATAGTTGGGGTAGCTCCAGCAAGTGCTTCAACAGTAACAGACAGTCCTTTGAATATCTCTATGAGGCTCATGAGGTGACCTTGATGGTTGTCTCAGAGGGGGGTAGTGTGGAAACCTGGCAAAGTGGGTTCAGTTTGTTGGCTTCCCACAGTGATATAATTGCTTCTAATATAATTGGCTACTTTGGATTCTACCCAATTGGCTTCTTTAGTGGTAAGGTAGACAATATTCCTAGCAGTTACTCCCTGTAAGTGTGTGATGGCCCAGAGAGTATGGCAGAAGATTTGATAGACATGGAGGGCTCTCTTAATAAGCTGGCTAGTAGTTAACAGTTTGGCAGTGAGGTCTTCTTGGTTGTCTTCTTAGGTTTTATTGTGGAGGTGGTGGCCAATTTCATAGTCATATCAGAGGATTATCTGATCTGTAGTGTCCTTGAGCTGCTGGGTCATAATGAACTAGTAGTTGATGAAGTGACCAAGGTCTTTAGTATAGAAGTTCAGATGGTTTAAGATATCCAGGCACCAGATGGCCTTCTTGATGGCATTGAAGATAATAGTCTTGAAGCTTGTAGATATTTTGATTTCAAAACTTGCTTTGCAGAAAGTCTGCACTAAAGTATCTATAGATGTTTATCTATTGAGTTTTTTGTTTATTGTAGCTTAGTAGATATTTTGAAGCTTCTTTTTCTTTGAAATTAATAGTCTATCATCTATGTTCTATATGTATATCTGAATATTTCTTGTTGGTACTCCTGAATTGAATATGTCCACAATGATCTTTGCTACTTAAGATTCAAACTTTAGATATTGTGATATATACAATTAACAAAATCAGAATATGGAATACCAGTGACTGCTAGAATCAGACAATATAATAGTGTAATAACCAAATGATCAACCTAATCTGTCAAGTGACCACACCAAAAGGAGCAATGATAATCTAAGCCAAAATGAAGAATATGTTATTTAAAGGATATAGCCTCAGCCTCAAGAATTGGCACCAAAGAACCAGCACTCTATACATGATGCCTCTCACCTATAACTCCAACCAGACCTTCCACTATTCTACTCCTTTGCTAGGTATAGGTGGCCAAGTCACCTATTTATTTTTCACATATCCATCATTAGTTGAAATGGCATGGGTACTTAATAATATTTTACTTATTGATATAATATATAAGATAAATATATTGTAACTTCTATTGCTTTATATTGTTGATTGTTTATTAATTTATACAATATTCTCTATAGTCCCTATATTTATAGTAAATAAGGATGAGATATTATACATAATTGCAATGAGCTATCTTCATTACTTATTCCATAAGATACAGCTCTTATAAGTTTTTGTAACTAATTATAAGCTGATACTTATAGTCAGTATTCAAATATAGTTTCTGAATACCCATATCTTTCTCTATATCTAATATATTGAGAAGAATATTCTGAAGAAATACAAGCTACTTTTTGCTGGGAAATAGGTAGATAAGTGAACTTATTTCATAAAAAAAATAGTATGATATAAGTTGTATATTCTATTCTTTCACTCTGTTAATCCAGCAATAATTATACAACTGACACCTATTCCAATTTTGGTATTTACTATTGTAGATTGTGTATTCTAAGATAGAGGCTATTTTCAACTAGTATTGGCTGGTCTTCAAAAGTATATAAGTTGAAGCTACTATAAGAAGTTTGTCTATACTTGGACAAACTGCATCTACTCTTTAGAATATGCAGTGACATTTCAAGGCAAAAGTACTCATTATTTGCTCAAATAGTACATATATACTAATAAGTATGAATAATATTCTATTATACTATAAGAAGTACTATTTGTCAATTATAAACAGTTTGGCAGATCATAATGTATAATAGCAGTGAGAGCAGATATAAATATATAATTTTGTACAACCTATATTAAAGAGTAATATTTTTCAGAATCTCAATCTAAAAGTCTCCTACTTTATACTGTGTAAGATCTATATATAGGCAAGTTATCAGCTATATCAATTACTAATTGTGTAACCATGCTCAATATATAAATTATAACAAAATTTACATTTGCAGCTTATAATTGCAAAATAGTCTATTGATAAGAATGAGTAAGAGAAAGCTTATACAGATTTATTTTCTATTATCTAGGGCCTTCTATATTCTTATAAATTACATTTGCTCATTACTTGAGGGCATAAATTACAAATAAATATTATTCATTAATATTGATACCTCAATAAACTGCAATCACTCAAACTATAAGCAGTATTAAACCTTGGCAACAATTTACCTGCTCTGCTCAATTAAGTTGTAAATAGCTTTACAACTTTACTTAATTATGAGCAAATAGCAACTGTGAAGAAACTGCAAAGTCTATTACAATAAGTATCTGATATCTTGAAAGAGCTTGAGATTGCTCATTCAAAAGATAGGTTATATTATAAGAATATATCCACTTATTAGAATCTATCAGGTTTTGAATATATAAAGTCACCACTCTGAGCTAGCAAGAAGAACAGAACTTACAGTACTGAGACATTGCCATAACTTATAAAAATGCTTAGTGGCTAACAAGTAGCAGTCTAATACTGAGTAGCCTTATAAGAAGTACAAGCTAGTGCTTCCAAATGAATCGAATCAATTCAAATTGAATCAAATTAAGGGTCATTCGAATTAAATTGAATTGGGGATTTTTCAATTCAAATTGAGTTCGAATCAAATTGAATTTGAATTGAATTGAGGTCTGATTCGAAACCTATTTTTAGAAATGTAATAACCCAATGAATATACATCTAAATTTAATGATCTTTAGCTTGTTAGATTCCCCTATATAAGAAGAATCTAACAAGTTAAAGATTATTGAATTTGGATGTATATTCGTCGAGTTATTCAATTTCTAAAAATAGAGTTTGAATCAGACTTCAAATCAAATTGGACCTCAATTCAAATTGATCTCAATTCAATTCAAAGTTTTTGAATCAAATCGAATTTAGGTCCAATTCAATTCAATTTGATTTGTTGGGAGCACTAGTACAAGCTAGTCAGGCAGTAACTGAACTAAGAGCTGTTTGAATTCTGTATTACTGAAGTCATGAATGTGCTACTTGATGATAACTGTAGCTTAAGTACTATTATAATAGTATTGGGAAATACTTATAATTAGATAAAAGTATATAAGAAGATGACCCAATATATCTAAGTGCATTTCCATATATATAGCAGAATGTTTAGTAATAATGATAATGCTCAAAAATCATCATTACAAGTTGATATATACCAATCTCCAGCACTATCAGCATTCTGGTTCTGAATCTCAAAGTATGTTATTATTGTTATGAATATATAATTGCAACATTGATTATTCTGCAGTATGACTCTTATATATATAACTCATTAGTAATTTACATGCCAGATATCTTTATGGTATATAAGCCACTAGCAGTTGTATTCCATCCTTCTACCTATCACTTTATGAAAGCATTTTTATCAGATGGTAGTGTACTTTCCCCCTTCTATCTTGACCACAACTACTGGCACAAGGACAGCCAGCTATATGCTTCATGGTATGGATATTTTGAACAATGGCTCTAGGCAGAGATGAGTAGTAATAAGAAGAATGATAAGGACATTGATAGAATCAATCTGGATTAAGCAATAGTATACTTTCTTCACCTAATATTATGATGCATACAAATGTACAGAAATATGATAAAATGCTAGTCAAAGTGCATGTATATGTGGCAGTAGTCAATAATGTATGTGGCAGTAATGAAAATGTATGTGGCAATAGTCAAAGTGTATGTGGCAATAGGTGTGCCCTTTTGGTTTCTCTTCTAATTAATAGCCTACAGAATTTTGTATCCGACTTGCAAAATTGATCAGAGACATTCTGTGGAGAAATATTGGTACATTATGAGAAAGTAAACATTTAGTGTAAATTTAACTGGCATCAAGAGAGGAAACTAAAAGTATCTATTTCTATGTATTTTATGATTTTCCTAAAAATATAAACTTACCCAATGGGATATGTAATATCAAAAATGTCTTTCAAATGAGCGATACCGTCCCAATTTCGACGCCACTGCCAAGCCTCGCGCCGAGTCACCATTTGCGGCTTGAGATTGGTTTTGACCAAGGAAGAATTGTTTTTTCGAGTGGGTTTTATTTATCCTTATTGATCCTTATTATTTTTTCATTTGTAATTTTACTGCGATGATGGTGTCGCTGTTGTAATATTTTGGGTTTCACAGAGAGCGGCATTTTTATTGATATTGCTTTTACGCGTATCTGATTATTAAAGACGTAGAAATTGATGACATCATACACAAGCCACAAATAAATGACATATAACAAATATTGAGTTGTAAAATCCAAACAGTCGCTTAGTCAGTATATTTTTCCAAGATTCTGCATACACGCAGCACAGAGCCGGGTATTTGACTCCGCATCATGATCGGCCCTGCATAACCCTTTTACAGATAGTGATCAGAAGTCACGGGCTTGCTGGCTCACGGACTTGATGCCTGATGAAAATTTACAAAGCCCAGTAGAGATATCAGTAAGCAATATCTGAATAAATTAGCAATCAGCTGCTGTATAGATATGATAACTAACCCTCTTCTGTAGCAATTTTGGCACGGAAGTCAGAATTAAGTAAAGCAGGGAAATTAATGTTACAAGGAAATTACTCCCCGAAATGCATTGCTTGCTTTCCTTTATACCCCCAGCACAACCCCGCTTTGATGCTCAGGCCAATGCCTGATCCCAGCAGCAGTCTATCATATGCTTTACATAATTACATGGCTCCATAATCTCTCCCACATTTTTGATCTAATGGTCAATGCACACAACCTATATTTTAAGCGATTTTCTCCTTTCCATATTATACAATATCATGTGGTACATCTTGCTGACATCCTCGTGCATCATGGACATCAATCTTACACGTCCTGCACACCACTATACCACCCTTCTCCTCTAAATTACGATTACATTTCGCACAGAACCAGGCGCACCCTGAATCATCATTCAAGCAATCAAAATGCATCCCATCAGTCTTGTAGCCTTGGCAACACGTGTAGACGCTAGATATCGAAAGTTTGGACTCGATATAGACACCTGCCGTGATAACCGAGACTGCGCCCACACCGAAACTGCAATAGTAACCATGCTAGCAGAAGGCGCAGCAATGCCAATGGAAGGTGCAGCAATGCCAACGGAAGACAAAGCAATTGGATTACAACCAGAATACCAATCAAAGTGGTTGCAATTAGATCAGGAACGGTATTGTCAACAATGTCCATGCCAACCTCCCAAGTAAGCTCATGTGAACTTTTTTGGATGATTAGTGGCCCTTGTATTTTTTTTCTTGGAATGATGCAAGCCATCTGGCGTGTGGCACCCCGGACTCGAGCATTGCTGGTCGCTGGGCAGTTTTTACAGTGCTCTTCCAGGAAATAAATCTGCAATGAATGGAAGGCAAGAGCGCTATGCAAAAATTTGGAGTTTGCCAAAGTGGGTTTATTCAATGGAGAATAATTACATTGATTTGGTTGCCCATCCCGCTTGTGCTCCATGTTGAGGTCAGAAAGCATGTAATTTCTTCGCCTCTGATACGATCTTTCAGCAATCTCTGAGGGTAGGGCTGACCTCCAAAAAATGTTTTGGAGTCCGGGTGCTTATCCATGACATAAAGGTTGACTGCATTCGGTTGAATCTGCTGTGGGTTCTGCGCGACGTCGCTGAGCGCAGCGATGATGATGATGGTGTTTTGTTAGATGCTGTGCTCGGCCCTTTTGTTTTTTATGTGCTCGGCGCGATCGGCGGCTCCGATAGCAGTGATGAACTGGGCTGTATGACCGCGCATTGCTTGTCAGAAGATCGACTATGTCTTGTTGATTTTTGATATTCGTCCGCCTGAGATTTGAATCACGTATCAATATAATATTTATAAATTTAACTGATATCAAGTGAGGAAACCAAAAAGTAAAAAATGCACTGCATTTTTTTTATAGT
>RQIL01009731.1:0-11759 GCA_003951145.1 Jimgerdemannia lactiflua | reverse complement strand
TAATATATCTTTATTTATAATAGTAGTACTATTAAAGCAGATATATATAAGATGCTAAAGGAGATAGAAAAGGTACTACAGATCAACTTTGCTATGTAAGAAGGAACCAATCTCAGAGCTGACAGTTGTAAGATAATGAATAAAGTCAAGAGAGAATTTCTTTGCAGTAATAACCCTACCAAACTGCTAGATACCATTATGTTCTAGAAAGTATCTTGTCTGGTAAACTGAAAGGGTATTGGAAAAGATACCAAAAAGCTGAAGGATCTCATCTCTAAATCCTGAGCTCTAAAGAGCCCTGAGAAGATCTAGTATAGAGCCTTAAGGTAGTATAAAAGAGGTATGAAGTATGAAAGGCTTACAAGATCAAGGGGGAATAGATTTAGTAAGAAAGAGAAAGAGTCTCAGTATCTTTTAAAAAAGCTGAAAAGGGCTCTCATTCAGTAAGTTAAGAGTATTATAGTCATAACTGCATAATTTATTCTGTAATGCTTTATATCTGACATGAAGTTCAAGACAACTATAATCAAGTTTCTGGATAAGAATGACACTTCCAGTATACTTAAGATCACAAATGCAGTCATCACATATTTGGTGGGAGTATTGCTAAGATTGTAGGAAAGAATAAAGTAAGGCTAACTAGTGAGGTCATTTCAATGAGATTTGGTATTATTATTATGACAAGCAGCAAAAATGTACCATCCAAATTATTGCCAAATGACATGGACAAGCCAGATGACATGAACACTTAGCATAGTAACCAGCACAGCAACCATTGCTGTGGAAAACTGTATAAATAACCAGATAGCTAAAATAGGAAAAATCCCTGACAGTAGCTATCACCCTGATAGTGACTGTTATCCTAATAGTGGCTGTCACCCCAAACACACTATAAATAGCAAATCTATAATTAGCTAGATAGCAACCAAGGTAGCAACCATAATGTATAAAATACCCCAGAAATAAGAGTGAATAAATCTCAGTTCTGAAATTGAAACTAAAAAGCAAAAGACAAGTCTGCCTATAATACTTTGAGAGATATATCTACCAAAAGCCACTTAATCCTAAGATTGGATTGCAATACTTAGGAAAAACACTCACTCTAGAGCCTCTTCTAGGAGATTGTGAGCAATTGGTACCTCATTTCCACTCTGGTCCACTTTACAATATAAAGAAGTCTGCTGTTTTTATTCAAGTTCACCACTTAAGGAATAAGCTACCATTTTCAAGTCTGTTTTCAAGAAATCTGCCTCAAAGCCAGTCCTGGCGCACCTTCACAGTGAATCTGTTTGTGTAAATGAAGCAGTCCTGACACAACTTTATCAGCTGAAGTCTGCTGTTTTTCAAGAAGTCCACTATATTTTTGTCTACTGATCCACCACTTAAGGAATAAGCCACCATTTTCAAGTCTACATTTAAGTCCACATTTTTGTCCACTGATCTGCCACATTCTGCTGATCAGCATCATCTGCATCATTCATCTGCAATCTGTATTGTCTGCTTAATCACATTATTCGAAGACTACATCTGAGAAATCCACCACATTTAGTTTGTCTGCCAGAAAAGAAACTCAATCACCCATCATAAGGAAACTGATCATTGGTTCTCAGAGAGCCTACTCTATTAAGGAAGTCTGCCAAATCTGATCACTCAGGTTACACAAAATTACCCACCAATTGTTCGCTATATACAAAGAACTATCATATATCTGAGAACACTACCAAATTAGGAAATCATATGCAGAAAGTCTCCAGATTGAATATTATACCACTAAATACCAATACAAGGAACCTATACATATTATCTGAACAATTTGTTACTTTTTGACAAAGTAACTGAGGGCTCAAGTCAATCTATATAGCTACCCAACCTTATAATTTGCCTCTATTGAGCCAGATATATTATATTTGAGAGCTCAACTGGGAATATTCTTAAAAGAATTATTATGACTTTTCAGCTCACAGAACCCAACCTTCAACCTGGAAACCAGCACCACTACAATCTTTAATACAGCACCAATTTCAGCTACCACAGAAGAAGAAATCTCAGCTCTACAAAGTGTTTGGACAGGAAGAGACATAATCACCTCTAGAATCAGATACCACTCAGCATCAGAAGAATCTGACTTTGTAGAAGCCAGTACTGTATGAAACCCTCCACCAATACTATCAGCAGATACACCAACCAGAGATTTTAATGAGCTCAGACCAGACGAAGTAGACAACACCAATCAAGACTTTGACAACCTTGTTCAAGACCTCAACAATTATCTTGAAAGATTCCCTCTATGAGTCTTCCTTACTTACCCAGACCAGAAACTTCAATCCCAAGAAACCAACCCACAAGGCTCCTCAGAATAGTACTAAAAAGAGCTCTATCTCTCAGATCTTCTGCACCTTCAAGCTCATATCTATCAACAGCCAACAACTCAGAATCAGAGCCAGAAATTTAAACAGAATCAGAAGACAGTGAAGACGAAATAAGCACAATACTATCCATATTTGCAGGATATCCAGAAGAGGATCCAAGAGAATTCATAGATGCAATCAAAGGAATAGCAGCCCTGAGGGATTTGTCAACCCAAAGATAAATCAATGTCTTCAAGGTACAGCTGAGAGAACCAGCCAAAGGCATCTTTACCAGAACTGCAAATGATGTCAACACAGACCTAGGAGATGTTATGGAAAATGTAAGATCAGAAGAAGAATAATATGAGGCTATGCAATACTGGATTATTGAAAAGTATGCAGGAAATGAAACCCACCACAAAGCTCAAGAATCTATCATGGGAATGAAGATGAATCTTGGAGAATCCCCAAGAGCATTCTTCACCAGAATTCAGAAGAGAATGTATGCTGCCAGATTCAATGCTGCCAACTAAGACATCATTGGCCCAATGACCTTCATAAATGGAATCCCACCCAACATTGCTCAACATATCTAGACCCTGGGTATTAGGAAGTCTGAAGAGCAAGTAGATGCAGCCCAAGGATACTTTGATATCAAACAAGGAACTACCTAGACTGACAATTAGAAAGAAAATAAAAAAGACCTCCTGGTCAAAGCCCTATAAGGAATCCTTCAAGGAGAATCAAAAGGAGAGAAGCCCACCAAAGAATGGAAGAAGGACAAGAATGAGATTCAAGACCTCAATTCAAAAGTAGACAGACTGGTTGGGTAGATTGAAAGGCTCACCACATATGAAAATTGGAACTACCAGCCAAGGTATCCTTCTCAAGAAAATTGGAACTACCAGCCAAGATATCCTTCTCAAGAAAATTGGAACTACCAGCTAAGGTATCCTTCTCAAGAAAATCAGAACTACCAGCCAAGGTACCCTCTATGCAAAAATCGGGATTACCAGAGGAACTACCCATCCTCTGACAGTCAAAACTATCCTTCAAGAGATAGAGCAGAGATCCAATGCTACAAGTGTGGACAGCAAGGACACTATGCTCCTGAATGTAACAACCAAGGCAGCTTAAGGAATTCTGAATCACCAAACTGAAAGGATACCTACAACAAGAAAACAGAAGCCCATCCAGTAGAAGACTATGAGCAGAGTAATAGTGAAGAATATAGTAACCCAGACTTGTATCCAATCAAAGCTAAATATAGAGAAATAGTCTACTCAGTAGAAAAAAGAAAGAGAGCAGTAGGCTACCCCCAAGTAGTAGGAAAGCCTTCCAAAAGAACAAGCAAGAGAACCATTCAAGATGAAAATGAAGAGGAACAGATTGATATACCTCCCCATTCCCCTTCACCCTTTATCCCTAGAGCTACTATCAATAGAGAAGACTCTCTACCAGAATCTGCTGATGAAGAAATGAGAGAAGAATCAGAATCTGAAACCAAGACTCCAAAGTCCAAGAAGAAATATATCCCAAAGACTATGCCCCAGGACATCTACAATGAAGCCTGGAAGAAGATCCAAGAAGCCAAGATGGAAGTCCCACTCTTGCAGTTTCTTCAATTGATACCTACTGGAGTAAGAAATAAGTTACTATGAACCACCAGATCTTATACAGGAAGAGTCTCCATTCCTCAAGAAGAACCAGCAACTCCAGCAGTCCAAGCTGCAGAAAGACATGTCAGCACTTACCTGTTTGGAGAAATCAGAGGCCAGAAGGCAAAAATCCTCATTGATACAGGAGCAGCTATATGTGTCATTGCCAAGAAATTCCTAGACAGCATTTAATGGCCCATTGATGGACCCTCTAGCCTCAACATCATAGTAGCAGATGGAGCCCGAACTCAACCCCTGGGAGAGGTCCAAAACATTACCATTACTCTTAGACACATTCAGTTCACTATCCTCAAGGCAGTTGTGACTGAAGCTGTCACCTATGACATGATCCTTGGTACCAATTGGATGAAGGAGATGAATGCAGATGTCAACATTGGTCAACAAGTACTCAAATTCCACTACAGAGGAAAGAAGTACTGAGTCAAAGTCACCAGTTTTGAGCCATCAAAGAAGAAGAAGAAGGTGACCATCTAAGAAGAATATGCCAGCAGTGAAGAATTCACTACAGAGGAGAAAGAAGAAAAGGACTCTGAAAATGACAATGACTCCAGACTGAGGCCCCAAATCAACATAGTAGAAGACAGACCAGAAGATAATATGTAGGCACAAGATACAATCCCTATCACAATCAGAACTATTGCTGGAGAAGCCAGAGGATGCACCAAATACCTCCAAAGACAGAAATACAAGGAATATTCATCCAGACATGTGGGAATCTGAAAGAGTCCAGGTACTACATACCCTGAATGCAGGAGAAAAAAGAAGAAATGCCTTCACAACACTCAGCCAAAAAGCCATGCACAAGTCATGCCCAATCCTAAAATCAAAGTAGCAGAAGTACAAGCAATTTGGGACCAACCACCAGAGGAAGAAGATGATGGCATTTCTGAAAATGAAGAGCTCTCTGCAATTGTCTTATGAGATGATCTGAATTGGGCACTACAAGAAGAAGAAAATGACAACATCTCCTGGAGTGAAGAAGAAGCTGAACCCAGCTCACAACCAGTCATTCCAAGGCCCAAAACCCATCAAGAAAGAGCCTTCCGAATGGGCAGATGCCCCCATCAAGTCATTTTCTACTCACCAAAAGACTATTGCTATCAATGCCATATATTGGACCAGTAAGTCAGATAGCCTATTGAGAAGAAATCTCCAAAAATCATTGCAGAAGGAACCTCATTCCAAGAATCAGTTACCATACTTGCAAAGAGAAGAAATGGAGTAGGATTCTATACTCAGACAGAAGTCAAACCCCTGTCTACCCTCCCACTAAAGTATGATGTGAATGGATGCAGATTCCTGAAGCTAGGAGAAATCGAAGAAAGAAAGAAGCACTTCCAAGCCATGGAATATTGCTATCATGGAAAGCACCTAAGATACTGGCCTTGTCAATATGAAAAAAATCTATCTCAGCAAGGATGTGATTGTACACACACTCAAGAGAGGAGATGACTAAGCCCAGATTCGAAAGAAGAAAAAGAAAAAGCCTACAAGGAAGGTCCTTAAGATATATGACCTAGGAGAAGATATCCTGGCTCTCATTCACTATGCAACTTACCAAAGATGGATAGATGATGCTATCAACTTCATGGAAGCCCTGGACCCCACTGAAAAAAGAGGAATCAATTATCTTCAAGACCCCTCTACTGGAGCAAGATGGCCACACCTAGACATCAGAGGTTAGAAATCTAATGCCACAGAAGCCTCAGCCTATGGACAGCCTACACTTGGCACAGTTCACCCTACTCTATCTCAATACAATTCCATCAAAAAAGGTATACCAAGAAGATATTAGTTATGATCTCAGCAGTCTTTATGATACTACTATAGGCCCCAAAAGTACAAAGCTCATCAGAACCGGTATTGCCATGCAACCACTAAAAGTAGCTTATATCCAGTCACAGATCTTTCACTCGAATCATTTGGAGACAGCTAAGCCACAACAACATCTTCTCATGGAAACAACATGTTAAAGAGTTTTTATTTCGCAAACTATGGTGTACCACATGATGCTAGAGTCTAGGATACTACATAAATAAGTTTCACCAAAAACTGACAAGATTTGGAGACATAGAGAGCCAAGAATCATCAGGCTCAGAGAGACTAGAGAGGAGGGGCTATGGGCTCAGATTCCCAAAGGACTATGCAGCAGCTGTAGGCCAGGGGGGAGTACAGAGGAGTGGAAGAGGAACTGGGGCTAAGGTGAATCCAGGTGGATGGCAGACTATTGGTAAAGGAGGGGGCAGTACCCCTGGAGCTGGGGGTATGGGCAGCAGGGGGTGTAGTATTGACAGGGGGGGAGGTCAGGTGAGGGTCAGGTGACTGGCAGGAGTCAAGGGCAGGGGGGTGTGACTGGGAATTTGGTGGCTAAGCAGATGACTGAAAATGGCGAAGTATATAGGAAGGGCAACACTGGCAACACTGGTGACATGACAGGCAGTACAGCAGGAGGAAGAGGAAAAATTACCTTGGCAGCTAGAACTGGGGAGCTAGTAGTGTGACCTTTTTTCCACAAATCCATCTCAACTTGGGCAATCTCAGCAAACTTCCTTAGACTCAGAATGTCAGCAAGGGAAGTACTGAAGGTGGTTGGAGATAGAGTAGATGGAGCCGAGTCTCTGAAGTTTATACCATCAGCAGAGATAGTCAAGATTGGATTTATTGAGGAAGAGAAGATGATACTGGCACTGGAGAAAGGATTGATGGTTAAAGGAGTCCAGGTGGGGATTGCTAGATACTTGAGGTGGGACCCTTGTGCCATTCGACTGGTGATAGAAGGAGTACCAACCCTGGGGAGACAAGAGACAAAGGAGCTGATCTCGGCAGAGATGGAGAAATATGGGGAGATGGTGGATTTCAGATTCATGTTCTGGGAAGGAACAAAACTGAGAAATGGGATATGTGAAGTCATGGTGCACCTGGAGGGACAAGAAGCCACAGGGATGAAGAGAGACTGTCCTGAGATGATTTGAATCGATGATCAAGAGTGCAGAGTGTGGAGGAGGAAAGGGTCGGAAAATGATGAGGAGGAGCTCTCAGTTGCCCTGGCAGAGCAGGCAGCTGCCAAGGCAGCACACACAAGAAAATGGGAGGAGTATGCCAAGGACTGGGTGTGGGTCTAAGTAGGTAGACAGAGGAAGAAGTTGAAATGTGAGAGCTGGGAGAGACTGCAAACTGCCATTAGCTGCATGGGAAATGAGGAGGCTGAAAGGGCAGCCCTGGCCACCAATGCAATGAAGGAAGTGGAGGTAGCACCTAGAACCTCTACACCCCAGGAGGGGGTCTCTGCATCACAACATGCCCCCAATCCAACCAGTGACACAAAGAGGAAAGAAAAAGAGGATTCAGATCAGGGGACAAATGAGCTTGAGGAACAAGAAGTGGTACCAGAAATACAGCCAGAAGACATGAGGATGGGAGGAACTGCAGCAGTACACTGGGAGGCAGCTGGGCTAACTGAGGAAATTCTGGCCCCAGCTGAAAGGAATGGGGAGGAGGATCTAGTGGATATACAGTCAGATGATGCAGAGGATGATGTGATTTTACTGGACCACAGCTGCTCTCTCCAACCTCAGACACTAATGGGGAGCTACACCAAGGAGGACAACTGGTATTGAATGACCCTGGAGGAATTGGCAGAGGAAGACATCAAAGAAATCAATGTATTCGGTGGCTCTCAGGCAGAGTGGGGCTTGTTTGTGAATGTTCAACTCCAGAGACCAAAGATTATACTTGCTCTTGTCGCCATCATGCTGGAGAAAGAGAGCTACCAGGTAGATGAGGCAAGGATGAATGAGATTGGTCAAGCAGTGGGAGAAAGGGTGTCAATATTCTGTAACAGCACTAAGAGACAAGACATGTGGCGCATCATCTGCGAGGAGTAAAGGGACCTTATAATTGAAAGGGCTGCGAAGACTACAGAGAGGGAGAACAATTAGGAGGCGACAACACCTTAACATAACTAATGATGAATGAAATGTATATACTATCACGAAATGTTAATGGACTATGCAGTGAGATGAAATAGCAGAGAATTTTCTGATGGCTTAAGAACAAATAATATGATATAATATTACTATAGGATGTGTGAGCATATGGAGAAGAGGACTATCAGCAATGGAGTAAAGAATGGTTTGGGAGCTCAGGATGGAATCAACAGGTTGGCATTCTAATAGGAATTGGAAAGGGAGAGCTGGAGATGACTGAGTACTGGGGAGAAAGGATGGTATGGGGCAAACTGAAAGAAGGCAAGAGAGATAGCATTGTAATAGGATCAGGATACCTACCGGTAGTGGCACAGGAATGGAAACAGTGGCTAGAGGAGTGGGTTGATTGGGAGGACAACATGAACATTAGGCTAGACATCCTTGGAGGTGACTTCAATATGATCAGGGACCGCAAGCTGGACAGATCTGATAAGGGTGTGGGTGCAGCAGTATCTACAGGACTGAACAGATGGCTACAGATTGAGAGGGAACTTGGGCTGGTGGATGGAGTCCGGCTATGACTAGGAGAGGAGGCAGGACTATTCACTAGGTGGCATAAAGTGGAAGGAGGCCTTGTTGGCACATGAATTGACTGGCTCTTAGTGGGTGAGCACTGGGGAAATATCCTTGATAAGGTGGAAGTCAGATGGTGTCCATGGTCAGACCACTGGAGGGTTGAAGCAAGGGGTACCTTCCAAGTGGCAAAAGGTGGAAGTGGGCATTGGCATCTCAATACAGGACTACTAAAACAGAAGGAGGTAAGAGAAAATTTTGTAAAAATGGCATGGCGAGAAGTGGGATAATGGAGGGCAGAGAGGAGAACAGTGACAGAATGGTAGAGCAGGTTCAAATATATGACAGGAGCTTATTGGAGAGACATCAGGGAGACAGCTGGGAGAGCAAGAAGAGACAAAAAGAGAAGAGTGGACTGGGGCCTAAAATGGCGACTGAAAAAGTTGACAAGTCAAATGATCACAGCTGAAGAAAGAGAGCTGCTGGTAAAGAACATTGCAATACTGCAAAGCAACCTTAAAGGTGATGAAGAAAGATGGGTGGATGGGCTACTGGCCAGACTGTGGACGAGGAGGCTAGAGGAGGGGGAGTGGCTGACAAAATACCTGACAGGTATGCTGAAGGCCAGAGAAGTATGGCAGAGCTGGACCTCAGTGCTTGATGATGATGGAAGGGAAATAACACAGCAAAATGACATGATGAAGGAGGTCACCACCAAATGGGCAAGCTTGTGGACAGACAAGATGGATATCAATAGAACTGAACTGGAGGAAGAGGAAATGATAGAATACCTGGAGGACTGGGAGGTGCAGTAAGATCAGGGACTGGGGAAATATGCACTATGCCCAGTCAACCTAGAAGAGGTAGAGGACATGCTAAAGGAAGTTTAGACTGGATCCTTACTAGAGATTGATGGACTGCCTTCGGAGTTCTGGAAGGAGTTCTGAGGAGAGTTTGGAGACTGGATAGTGGAGATGGCCAATGCAGTCCTGAGCAGAGGTGAGTGGCTTGCAGACAGCAAACTGGGCCTAGTCTCTCTGATATACAAAAATAAGGGAGACAGGTGTATGTGGAAAAATTGGAGGCCAATCATACTCCTCAATATGGACCACAAACTGGTGTCCAAAATTTTGGCAAAGCAGCTTCAAGACAGAGTGGAGACTCTAGTCAGAAAGGAGCAGAGGGGGGTTTGTAGTGGGCAGGCAGATCTGAGACAGCACCATGTGGGTACAGAATGTGCTGGAGGGCTGTAGGAGTAGAGGAATTGATGGGAGACTAGTCTTTTTAGACTAGGAGAAAGCATTCGACAGGGTGTGCTGGAATTATATGGCATCAATATTGCGGAGGATCGGATTCAGCCACTTGGAGGTGGGAAGGTTAATGGGCCTACTACAAAGAGGAAGAGCAACAATTATCATGAATGGATGGTATGGTAAGGAGTTCCCACTAGGCAGGGGGGTACCACAGGGTGATCCATTATCTCCTCTACTCTATGTCCTTTCACTAGAGTCCCTAATTGACAACATGAGGAGAAAGATGACAGGGCTACAGCTGGGTGGAGTGAACTGGAAGCTGGGAGCCTTTGCCAATGATATGGTCGTTAGTATGGGCATCCCAGGAGACATAACATTGCCGAACAGAGATATAGCGATATGAAGAGCTGTCAGGAGCAAAGTTGAACTGGGATAAGTGTGACACATTAGACATTGGTGGAGGAATAGGGGAGGATGGCCACTTTGGTACAACAATTATACAGGGGGAGGCAGTAAGATACCTGGGGATCTGGTTCTCAGTATATGGCACTATTCTAAAGGTAGACTGGTGGAAGAGCATGGTGGAAAAGTGGGAGGCAATGCTCAAGGGATGGGCAGGAAGGAACCTGTCGCTAATGGGCAGAGTGACAGTATTGAATATTTACTGGCTACTGAAAATGTGGTATCTCGGATACCATCTGGACTTCCCCGGGTGGGTGGTGAAGAGACTCATGAAAGCAATGTCCAGATGGCTATGGAAGGGAAAGAGACCCCAAATAGCCTGGGAAGTGCTGACACTAAAGACCAAAGATGGTGGCCTTGGACTCACTGACCTGCGATGATGACTGCAGGCACTCCGAGAGTGGTGGGGAAAAAGAATAGTAGAGCTGGGCGAGAGTGAGTGGGGAGAACTGGCAAAGGACAACTGGTGCATATGATTCTGCCCAAGAGGAGAGAATGGAGGGGACATTCAGAGTGTCATTAGAGTAGCAAACATAGGGAGGATCCATTATCAGGGCTTTTGGTGGGGACTGATAGAGGCATGGATTGGCTTGAGAATGAGAGAACCTGAAGGAGAAGATTGGGAGAAGAGAGATGATGTAGTATGGAATATGACAAATATCTGATTAGGGGGACAGGAAGTGGAAAGGTACTTGTTGGAGGAGGCAGTAGAGGGATTATGAACTGGATCTATGGAGAGGTGGCCAGTGGGGTGGCAGAAAGCTAGATTTGGAGAGAATTGAGAATGAGAGAAAATTTGAGGATGGGTGGAGAAGATGAGACTCTGCACACCCCCCAAGTACTGGGTAGTATGGTGGAGGTTTCTGAGGAGAAATGTCATGCTGGTACACTGGACAGAGTGGATGCATATTGATGACAAGAGGGAATATAAGTGGTGCGAGGAGATGGGGGTGGATAATGTACAAACTCCTGAACATATCTTAGCAGACTGCCAGGGAGTTGAAGGATACTGGTGTCAACTGGAGTCACTGTGGAGAGATGGCCAGCGGAGGACAAGAGAGATGGTGGAGAACACAATCCGGAGAAGGCTGGTGGGGAACACTGGCGACACCTGGAGGGGTTTATGTCAAATTATTGGACTCTGAGTACTTATGGCAGCACACTGGCAGTGGGTTTTTGAAGGAGACCACTGGATGGGAGACAGTTCTCTTGTGAAGAGATGGAAGGATTTGATAAGGGAGATTGTCCAGGGCTGGTGGTATCAAGAGAGGTGAAATGGAGAGACCATACCCAAACAAGTAGTCAAGATGATCCAGGCAAGTCAGGGGAGGCTGGTACTAAGTGAAAGTAGGGTATGTTGGAAGGAAGGGGTAGGATAGTCTGAAGAGGATTGCCTCAGATAGTCAGAAGAATAATAGCAAATTGAGAATGGAATAATAGAAACTGTATGAATAGCTAGCACTATGAGTGAATAAAGCCTCAAGCAAAGTAAAAAAAAAAAAAAAAGGAGCCTACCTC
>RQIL01009720.1:0-11763 GCA_003951145.1 Jimgerdemannia lactiflua | reverse complement strand
AAAAAATAAAAATAAAATCTATAGGCGGAAAAGTCGCGGTCTTGGAAAAACTGGAGGGACATCAAAGTGACAATGAGAAGATTTATTCATACCGTAATATTCCACCTGCATCGACCAAACTCCCGGAACAAGAGATGTCAGCCATTTCCCTATGTTTGGCATGTGCTATCAGTACTGCGGCGAAGTGATAAACTAAACAAACAAAAAGAACCTGTTATTACTGACACTACTAATTACCAACACAGAACATTCCTTTACCCACTCGACCTTCCTAGGTTCTCTCACTAGAGATGCTTTCATCACAGTTAAATTTCTCCTATAGACATTTCATTTGCTGGCAATGTCTCATCCACCTATATTATATTCTTTAGTGATATTTTCTCCACCAATAATGAGGCTTATAATGGATAGTCTATAATATATTGTGGTGTGCATTTTGTATAAACTTATATGGCTTCCTGCACACTTGTGAAGCACGGTCTCAAAATAATGAATTAAATATATTGTTCGCAGTCGATTATCGGGTCAGTGGTCATGTGACTGGTCATCCGATTTGTTCATCGGCAGGTTATTCGAATATGTTGGCTCAATTGTTTAGTGGTGGGCATGTCGATTAATCATACTTTAAAGGGGCATTCCTAGCAGATAATGTGACGGGACGATCAACATGTGTGGGGTGGTGGCGATCAGATACCAAACATGGGCAATGGTTGAATGATGTGTATGGGAACTTGTATCTCAAATAAGTGGTCTGGGCGGGTCAATTAATATGGGGAACGGTTGATCGATCGTTGAACAATGTGGGGAGGCGGTCTTAAACTAAGCGGCTCATGACAGTGGGTCGGGAATCGTTTGTAGGTCGACGGCTTGGTTGCTCATGTCATATGTTCGATTTACTTGCTAACTTGAGGGCACTTGTTCTGATGGTCTTTCTGATGGGTTTCTAAGTGTACAACTTGAATACACAGTGGTTTACTGACTGACTGTAACTTGGGTATCTGGGCGATTCCTTAACAGCAGCGGCTTTTCTTAGCAGCGGTAAAAGTATCTTGACTGACTGACTTGGAATTCGCAGTGATCCTTAGTGGCGACGATTTCCTAACTTGACGGGTTTCTTAATGGCGGTTGATTTCCTTAATGGCGGCAAGAGAAATTCTTTAACTCAAACCTTGAGTGATTGTTGCTCTAGTTGTCTTGTTCTCAGAATTCCAGTCTCTTGGAGTCTTTTCCCAAAGTTCTTCAAAACTTAAGTTGATATTGCAAATCAATTGACTGAGGTTTTATTCACTGCAGTTTGGGGGGGTATTTATACAGAGTTGTACGCAGATTTTGCTAAAGTATATGGCTAAGTAATTGGTAATTCCCTACTCTTGAATTAGCGCAGATTTTGGAAGTCAAGTGACTAACTAGTAGAATAAGGCTAATCCTTTGTTTGTGATGAAAAAGGCTAGTTAAAATGTAGTCACTGTTTATGCAACTAACTAACTAGATCAAATTTGACTAATAGAACCATTACTGTTTAACCTGAAGTTTAGTGTGACAGGGGTTATGTCATCTTCTTCTTCTTCTTTATTTTCTTCAGGGTGTCTGGCCAAATCATTTTCTGCAACTTCCAACAGTGAGCTGACTTCAGTTGGGAGTTCTGAAAGTGTTGAGGAGGTGTCTGCATGTCTTTCTAGGAGGTTGTTGAAGTCCTCTTCCCACAAAACAAATGGGTCGCTGCTATTTTCTTGGTCTTGAGGAGTGATGTCAGCAGTGATGATATCACCACTGATGATGTCATCATCAGTGAAAGGCATGGAGTACTCTAGCTGCTCTTGTGGTCTCCAGTCTATGAGGTTTTCTTCCACAAAATATGGAATATCTGTGGGGTTCTGTGGGGTGCGGATCCTCAGAGATGGGCCTTGGAACAGGGCAATTAATCCTCTGATAAACTGGTCTGGATTATCTTCAAGAAGGGGGTTTCAGAGGTCTTGTACTTCTTCACTCTTGACTGGAATGGTAGATTGGGCCTCTTCTGCTACCATTTCTTCTAAATGGTCTACCCGGCAGCTTGACAGCTCTTAAATGTCTGAGGTCTTGACATACTGTAGATTTGGAATGGTTCAAGGAGTATGCCTGAAGATTTGATGGACTCTTCTAGCCAATTGCTGCTCATGCCTGTCCATGCATATGGTGTCTACAATTTCTTGATGGCTGGCTTCTAGGAATTCTTAGTGGAGGTGATATCCCATCTCATACTCCTGCCACATGAGAAGACATTGAGTGGGCCATTGAGATTCTGGTTTCCATTTCATGGTGGTTCAGAGTGTAGTGATAGGGGTCCCTTGTGTAGAGGTTCAGACTGGGGATTCTTCTAGTGTGCAATCTCATGGCCCTTCTGATGTCATTGAATATCTGTTCTTGAACTGAGAGTCCTGAATGGCTCCTTGACCTTACTGTTTGGCGGGTGATGGTAGGCATTCGTTTGTAGTGAGTCTTCTTGGTTGTGAATGCTGTTGTACCTCTTCTTGATGCTCCTTTTTTATATTCTTGAAGGTCTTCTCTTTTGGTTTGGGGTAGGGTCACCTGATTGTCAGTAGTATACCACTGAAGTCATTATGAGTCATTATGAATTTCTGATGAAGATCATCTTAAGATCAAGATGAATCATGAGTGAGTCACATCATGCAATTGGTGGCTTGCAAAGTAATGGCAGTCTTCAAGTTCTGATGTCACCAGGTTCAAAAGCATCGTCACATCTGCTCCTTGCAAAATTATAGCCATCCTTGGCAGTGAGTTGTACAGAGATTATGGTATCTTGATTTCTCCAAAGAATAGGTTGTCGGCGCATTGACAGGGACTGGCCATCCTTGTATAGGGCAGAGGGCCTGTTACTGGACTAACCATCCAGGAGGGGTTCGAACCCAGCTAGTAGCTTCATTTCAGTGTTCTTCGGTCCACTAAATGTTCTGCTGGTTCCGGGGTCCCAAAGTAAACTTCTGATGCTTAAGGCACTGGTTATTGCTGTATGTCGTCAACAATTCAAGGAAGTCAATACAGGGATTGATCAATGTGTTTTGTCTCCCTCAGATAGTAGAGCCTGATGTGGTTGCGGTGTATTCTGGTCTTGAGAATAACTCTATCCAGAGTCTTGAGTTGGTAGGTGTGGTTCATGAATACTTGGTGTATGAGATAGGATCCTTCCCATTTCAGTTCAAGCTTGGCACTCCAGTTTCCTTCTATGATGGTTTGGTAAACCAAGACTTGTTGCCCAATGAGCAGGGGTTCCAAGTCAGCTTTGCAGTCATAGTACTTCTTTTACCGTTCCTGTGCTTATATTATAAATCCTCGTGCTTGCTGGCATACTTTGTGTAACTGGGTGATCTCCTCAGTGACTCACTTCATCAAATTTGGTTGAACTGGTTTGGCAGGGTCTTGTGCTTCTCGGCCATATACCAGGTAGAAGGGGGTCTGTTGGGTGGCAGTAGCCTTTGAGGTATGGATACTAAACAGAATTGCTGGAAAGTAGATATCCCAATTCAGTTGATCTTGGGTCCTGCTGAGACCTTGCTTGATGGTCTGGTTCATTCACTTGGTGAGTCCATTCGCTTGTGGGTGATAAGCTGTTGTTTGCTACAGCTTGATCCTGAAGTTACTTGCAAAGGTCTTCATTGCTTTGTTGACAAATTCTCGGCCTTGGTCTGTGATAATTTCTTGAGGGATACCATGGTGACTGAAGATTTCATCATACAGGATTCCAATGATTGTCTGTGCATCGGCAGTCTCAATGGCAAAGGCTTCAGGCCATTTTGTTAGGTGGTCTTCAATAGTGAGGATGTAGTGGTTTTCCTGGCAAGTTACTGGTAGGGGTCCAATGATATCTATTCCAAGTCTCTGAAAGGCTCTGGCTGAGGCTGGGATTGGCATTAATGGTGCCCTATCAGTTGATTTCTGTCAGTATTTCTGGCAGGTATCACATTGTTGAATGTGAGTAGAAATTTGTTTTCTCATCTTGGGCCACCAGTATCTTTTCTTGATTCTAGCAATGGTAGCTCCAATTCCTCAGTGTGCATTCTGATCATAGTTTGTTGTAAGTATCTTTGGTATCTCATCTTCTCTTGGAACTCGGGTGTATCAATCTCCTTCTACTCTCCAAAGTTCACTATCGCCTTCTTGAAATTTCTTGAAGTTTCTCTAGATAAATAGCTTGTGAGCTGGCTGGATTCCTTTCTTGAAGCTCCTATGATGCAGGCTCCAGATGAGGGCGAGGCGCAATTCTTGGTTCATTTGGATGAACAGGAAGCAGCCTTCTCTCATGGGGACTCCTTTCCTTCTTGAGTTTGTGGGATTCTTGACAAGGTGTCCACATTGGAATTCTTGATACCTTTCTTGTAGACAGTGGTGAACTGGTATTCTTGCAGAGACATGATTCATCTGGCAAAGATTCCTGAGGGTTCTGGCTTCTTGAATAACTATTGTAGGGCTTGATGGTCTATGATGAGAGCAAATCTCTTTCTCAAGAGGTAGTGCCTGAAGTGGTCTACTGCCCATACTACTGCAAGGCATTCTAGTTTGGTGGCTCCATAGTTTGCCTGGGTCTCATTTGTGGCCTTGCTAGCATATTCAATGACATGTTCTTTCTTCTGGTCATCTTGCTGGGATAGAATTGTCCAAGTTTAAGGGCTGAGGTATCAGTTGCCAGGATGAATGGTTTGTCAAAGTTTGGCCGCACCAGAACAGGGGCTTCAGTGAGGGCCTTCTTGAGTAGATCAAAAGACTTTTGCTGGTCTTCTTTCCAGTAGAATGGTTAGTCCTTCTTGGAGATATCTCTGAGAGATGCTGCCTTGTCTGAGAATCTTGGGATGAATTGCCGATAGTAGGATGCTAACATGAGGAAGGATAGAGTCTCTTTGGCTGAGGTAGGGGTCAGGTAGTTCTTGACTTTCTCCACCTTGTGGGGGTCAGCATGTGTGCCTTGAGCTGAGACAACATATCCCAGATATTCAACTTGGTGTTTTCCAAAGAAGCACTTCTTGGCATTGAGTCTGAGTCCTGAGCTTTGGATGGTGTCAAATACTTTGCGGAGGTCTTGCAAATGTTGCTCAAATGTCTCAGAGTAGATGATTACATCATCTATGTAGACTAGCACATTTCTCCCGATGAGATCCCGGTAGACATAGTTCATCATTTGTTGGAATGAGGCCGGGGCATTGCAAAGTCCAAATGGCATTTAAAGGTATTCGTATTGTCCTCATCTGGTAATAAAGACTGTCTTGCAGATGTCTTCCTTGGCAATGAGTATTACTTGAAATCCTTGGAACTGGTCTGTGGTAGTCATGTACTTGGCTTTCCCAAGGGCATTGAGGAGGTCATCTATTCTTGGCAATGGATAGGCATCTTCTATAGTGACTTTGTTGAGTTTTCTGAAATCCATGACTAATCTCCATCCTCCTTTCTTTGGTACTATGATTGCTGGTGAAGCCCAGGGACTTGATGAGGGTCTGATAGCTCCATTTCGTAGCATTTCTTCTATGTATTGTTGTTCAAACTCGATCAGATGGTATGGTATTCGGTAGGGGCGCTGTCAGATGGATTTCACATTTCCAGTATGTATAGGGTGTTCTCCATATTGATATGGTGGGAAGTTATTGTATGTGGTAGTAAATATATCTTTGTATTCTTCTATTAACTCCTGTATCTGTTGTTGCTGGTCCTTGGTTAAAGTTGTTTCAATATCAACGGCTTTGATTGCTGAGTCTTCCTCCCTGGTACTGTCAGTCTCACCGGAGAGAGCTTGCCATTTCCCAAAAACTCAAAGACTTCTTCCTCGTAGTTGTCTATCAGTGGTTCAAAATATCCCAGTACTGTTCCTTTGGGGATGGTGATCACCTTGAAGCCCATGTTCCTGATAGGGATGTGGATTAGTGACATCTGGTCATGAATTCATTCCTCTGCCAAGAGTAGGTGATATTTCTCTCAGAGCTCCATTGATAGTGCAAATATTAGGTTGTCTGCTTCTACTGGGAGGTGTATATCAAGGCCTCTTTGCTGGTAAGATTGCAGGGTGATATCTTCTCTTGCATGGATGGGGCGGCAGATGTAGGGTCTCATTTGTCTGAACTGAGCTACTCTTGCTATATGAACCTCGATGGGTGGTCTCTGGTGGTCTCTGTTGGTACTTCCAAAGCCTCCTTGTCCTCTCTTGGTACCATCCAGTTGTTTTACCTCTTGGATGGTATGTTGTGAAGTCTTGATGAAGAGTATCTGACAAATAGCTTCCAGAGGGCTGAAGTTTTGATGGGTCCTTCCATTGTTGTGGATGATAATCTTGAGGGGGCCTTGGTAGTCTTGATCAATAACTCTTCCTTCCACGGTAATTCCTTTAGCTGCCAAGGATGATCTTGATGCCAGCTGATCATAAAGTCCTGGTGGTATGGTGAGTATAATTTGGAGGTCAAAGGTCCTGGTACTCCTGGGTCGGATTAGTGCTTGATAGGGGAGGCAGAGGTCATATTCAACTGATCCTTCTGTTTGTGCAAGAGGAGGCTGGGCCCATGGTGAGAGTAGCTTGACTTGGATAACTGGTTGAGTCTTGAGGAAGGGTACTCTAGCGGCTGCAATTGTGGGTGAGAACTCCATTTGTTCTGGCTTGAAGAATGGCCAGTGTGCTCCTGTCTTTGGATTCCTTGTGTAGTTGAATCCAGTCCTTCCAAGTGGGTCCAGAGCTTCCATGAGGGTGAAGGCAAGGTTGACTCTCTGATTTCCTTTATGTGGATAGCAGTACCATCAGATGACAGTTAGAATTTCTAATGGTAGGTCCCAGATAGTAGTCTTATTCTTTGCTTTGCAGTTTCCTTCATGATTGATCTCTTTGCATTTTTGGCAGGCCCAGCGGATTTGGGGTTCTTGTAGGGTGGGATCCTTTCTCTTGACTCGGCTTTTGTAGATGTCTTCACTGAGATGAACACTTTGATATTCACACTAGTAGCAGGTGAAGGTTCTTCCGCAATCACAGTGCCCCTTCTTGACAAAGTCTTCATTCCGCTCTTTAACTTCCTTGCTGGTGGGGTACCTCTTCTGGTACTTGTCATAGGTGGGCAGAGTAATCTGTAGAGCTCGGGTGATGGTGTAGGAACTGTTGCTATCCTTTTCGATTGTAAGGGTCTCCACAGGTTGTCGGGAAAGAATCTTTTGTTGCTCTTAATAGGTCTTCTTGAAGGTCTTTGGAGTTGCTTGGATAGGAATTGGTACTTGCCTCCATTCATCTCTATCTTCAATTACTGGCATTGGAACCTTCTTGATGTCCAGGATTCAGCAGTTGCTGCAATCATCTCTTGGTGAGTAAAAGCAGTTGAAATGCTCACATTTGCCTAAGCGGAAGGCTCGCATGATTCGATTCTCTACTGATGGAGGTGGTAGCTGTGTGGATGGCCCTGCAAACTCGTGTGCTGCTCTTTCGTTATTGCTTCCATCAATCCTTGACTATAGACTCTCAATGTCAATGACTCCAATAAAGAGCTCTTCTAGTCTGCTATCTTGATCTCTAGGGGCATCAAAATCACTTCTCAATTCTTGCAGAAAATTTGCTTCACTCTCATCCTCATCTGTAGTTGTGGTAGGTATATTGCCATGTCCATGCCATTCTGTCTCGGGGGCTGAACTTGCTTTTCTTGATGATGCTCTTGACTTGATAGGTACCTTGTACTTTCGTCCATGAATGGTGAAGACTAGGAGCTGTTTTCTGATGTCCATGTTGGCTCCAACTCGGTGCATCCAATCTGTTCCCAAGATAAGGTCATAAGAGGTCGCGGGAGTCACAATGGCTTGAGGTACATTGAGGCAGGCTTTCCCAACTTGAATGGGGATGTCTTGTACAAGTCCAAGGGGGGTAGATGCTGATCCATCTGCCATAATGACTCTTGCTTTGGTTCCTTCGTCAATTCCCCAACTGATTCTCTCCAACATCCTTTGGGTGATGATACAGACTGCTGCTCCAGTGTCAATGAGAATCCGGGCATTTTCTCCATGCACTTTTCCACTCACAAGTCTGGTGGATTGATGATCATGTCATCGGCTTTCATGTACTGTGTGGATAGTGCTGGACTCTTGTGTGTGTGGTCCTTGAATAGGAAGTCTCTTGGTATCTTCCTTGGCTTCCTTCAGGAATTTTCGCCTAACTTCTGGGGTATTCTTGAGGACTTGCTCGATGGTGAGGCCTGCATTCTGTTGACAGATCTGGTCCCAAAGTGAGACTGCTGCATGAGGTTTGCTGCTCCTTCGGTGTTTGGTTCCTTGAGGGCGAGGTCTTTCATTCCTGATGGGCATCTCATCTGCTGAGGACTCCACACTCATGCGCTCATCTTCTTCAAGGTCAGGCAGAGAAGTAGTCCTTGATGCTCTTGATGGTCCAGCCTCGGGCTCAGAGGTGTCTCTTCTGACTCGCTTGTCATTTTCTGGTGGGGTGTCCGAGGAGGAATGGATATGTCTTGGGTACTTGCCTGTAGATACTGTCACTGGCAGTGGTGGGGGTGGGATCCTTGGTGGTCTTCCTCGTCCTCTGGTCTGTGTGGGAGCAGTATCTCAAGTTACCTTGGATGGGAAGGCTTCATAGTATGGATAGGTATCATCTTATCTGTGAAGCCAGGCTGCTTCTTCTTCCATTTCTCATATCTCTTCATCCATCTGAATGAGGTTGACATTTCTGTCATTAGACTGTGTAGCTTGCTTCCTTGGGCAGTGCCTCTGGATGTAGCCTTGATTTCCGCAGTAGAAATAGGTAGGGGCATGGGGACCAGTTGTAGCTGAACCTATAGTTGTGGCTGGTGGTGCCTGAGAAGAACTTCTGTTGTCTTGTTGTCAATAGTCTGGCTGGTTGTCATGACAGTAATCTTGCTGTCTTCCTCCTTGGTTCTTCAGCTGTGCCACTGCGATGGCTAGGTCCTTTATTTGTTTTGTGAGCATGGTCATTGGGTCTTCTTGTGCTCTTGGCGGCTGTTGCTGTTGTGGTTGACTGAATTGGGCTGAGGCCGAAGGTACAGGTCTGCTCTCATAATTGGCCAACCAGGCCCTAAGGAAAGCATTCTCTTGCTCTGCTGTAGTAGATCCTCGAGATCTTGGAGGTTTGGCTCTAGCTGGCTCTCGGTGGTCTTGTTGGGCTGGTCTGTAGTCTGCTTCCCAATATCCTTGTGCTCCAGCAACTTGCTGTTCAATACTCCGATAACCCATCCTAATGACTTGCCTTCTGAGTTCTGGATATAGGCCATTGAGGAAGGTAGTGGATGCCAATGCTAGTTGGACTGCAGGCTGTAGGTTCATCTTGATCATTTGCACTTGGATCTGATGGTAGAAACTCTTAGGGGTTTCATTGACAGCTTGGGTCATATAGGTCAGAGCTTCTTGTACCTCTTGTTGGCATTCGAGACCATTGAACTAGACACAGAGCCAGTCTTTGTAGATGGTGTATCTTTGCACATGGTTATTTGCCGTAAGGTGAGCAAGTTGTTCCGCCCTGAAGATTTCTTCTCCATTATATTTGGCTTGGTTGTATCTCTGAAGGGCCAGGCCTCTCAAAAGTGATGCCACAATACTGAGTTTTCTTTCTGCATCCCATCGCTTGGTGGCTGCTTGTACTTTGATTTCTCCAATGAACTCCTCGATATCTTCATCATCTGCACCATAGAACTTCTGTAAGTAGCTCATATCTGGCTCATCTTCACTGTTCTCACTGTCTGATGCTGGTTCAGGGGTAGCATTCCTTGATGGTCCTTGTGGGGAGGGGCTCAGTGAAAATGCTCAAAATATAGGTAGTGCTGGTAGGGGATAGTGTCTGGGTCTTCTGAATAAGGCCGGGGTATAGGTTCTTGAAGGTGGTGATCTCCTAATTGACTGGTAAGGGCTATCAAATGCTGAGGCTCTGAGAGAAGTATTGTTGTAGATAGAAGTGGGGAGTAAGGAACCAGGGTACTGAAGCTCAGATAACTGGTGGTGCAAGTGGACTGATGTAACTGATAGTGGATTCGTCTGCCCCTTGTGGCTGTGAAGTAGTGTGGTCTAGTTCACCTTGCTAAAAGTCTGAGTTGCTATTGGTATGATGGTATAGGTTAAACTCGTCTTGTAGATTGTATGGATGGTAGTCCTCTTCTCCTTCAGATGTCTCAAAGTAAACTTGGTCCAAAGGGGTAGCTCGATTGACAACTGTAGTGATGTAGTCACTCTGGTCAGAGTTCTTCCTGTAAATTCAGGTCTGATACTCCTCTGGGGGGTCGTCTTCTAGGTCTTGAAGCTGAAAGGGTTCTGGCTGTCCTCTGAGTTATCTTCTCTCCCTTGAGGTCAAGCCATAGTCTGGATTACTTCTGTCCTCGGATTCGGTCTTCTGGCTGCTATTCTTGAAAAGGGATCTGGCTGTCCTGACAATGGTGTGGGCCTTCTTTTCCGCTGAAGAGGGCTGTTTCTGAACTTGTTGCTGGCTGCTGGGTTCTCCTGGAGTCTCCAATGTAGATAGCTACTGGGTTCTTGAGCCAAAAGGTCAAGTCTTTAGAAAACTATTCCCAGTTGAGTCCCCAAAATGTGGTGTGTGTTTTGTATAAACTTATATGGCTTCCTGCACACTTGTAAAGTGTGGTCTTGAAATAATGAATTAAATATATTATTCACAGTCGATTATCAGGTCGGTGGTCATGTGACTGGTCATCTGATTTATTCGTCAGCGGGTTATTCGAATATGTCGGCTCAATTGTTTAGTGGCGGGCATGTCAATTAATCATACTTTAAAGAGGCATTCCTAGTGGGTAATGTGACAGGATGATCAATGTGTGTGGGGCAGCGGTGATCAGATACCAAACACAGGCAATGGTTGAATGATGTGCATGGGAACTTGTATCTCGAATAAGTGGTCTGGGCAGGTCGATTAACATGGGGAACAGTCGATTGATCATTGAACAACATGGGGAGGTGGTCTTAAACTAAGTGGCTTGTGACGGTGGGTCGGGAATCGTTCATAGATCAATGGCTTGGTTGCTCGTATTGTATGTTCAATTTACTTGCTAACTTGAGGGCACTCATTCTGATGGTGTTTCTGATGGGTTTCTAAGTGCACAACTTGAATATGCGGTGGTTTACTGACTAACTATAACTTGGGTATCCGGGCAATTCCTTAACAGTGGCAGCTTTCCTTAGTGGCAGCAAAAGTATCTTGACTGACTGACTTGGAATTCACAGTGATCCTTGGCGGTGACGATTTCCTAATTTGATGGATTTCTTAATGGCGGTCGATTTCCTTAACAGCGGCAAGAGAAATTCTTTAACTCAAACCTCGAGCGATTGTTGCTCTAGTTGTCTTGTTCTCAGAATTCCAGTCTCTTGAAGTCTTTTCCTAAAGTTCTTCAAAACTTAAGTTGATATTGCAAATCAATTGACTGAGGTTTTATTTACTGCAGTTTGGGGGGGTATTTATACAGAGTTGTACGCAGATTTTGCTAAAGTATATGGCTAAGTAATTGGTAATTCCCTACTCTTAAATTAGCATAGATTTTGGAAGTCAAGTGACTAACTAGTAGAATAAGGCTAATTCTTTGTTTGTAATGAAAAAGGCTAGTTAAAATGTAGTCACTGTTTGTGCAACTAACTAACTAGATCAAATTTGGCTAATAGAACTGTCACTGTTTAACCTGAAGTTTAGTGTGACAGGGGTTATGTCATCTTCTTCTTCTTCCTCATTTTCTTCAGGGTGTCTGGCCAAATCATTTTCTGCAACTTCCAACAGTGAGCTGACTTCAGTTGGAA
>RQIL01009709.1:0-11765 GCA_003951145.1 Jimgerdemannia lactiflua | reverse complement strand
CCTAACCCTAACCCTAACCCTAACCCTAACCCTAACCCTAACCCTAACCCTAACCCTAACCCTAACCCTAGCCCTAACCCTAACCCTAACCCTAACCCTAACCCTAACCCTTTGGCCTTCTTTAGTTTACTTCCTAGCTAGTTGTTTATTTCGCTGGCCTCTTTCTGCTTCTCTCATCTTTGTCGTTTCTGTCTTTTGTGTCGACAATGTAAATCTTCTTCTCTCTCACGAATAAATATAACTTGATGCCTAACCCTAACCCTAACCGGCCACTCTGCTCTCTTCCAGCACCTCCTCCCCCACGGTTTCCTTCTATAGCGATGGTATGCAGGTCGACGTTACCCCTACCCGCCACAAACTTCTGCAGGATACTATCCTTCTCCTTCAGCAAGAGCTCCGCGCCAGCCATACTGAGGCCATGTGAATGCGTCTCAGCTTACCGAGGCCCTCCGACAGATTGCGGATTTACATATATGAGTCATTCAACTGATCGACTGGTTGATGAAGGCTGAGGAGCCCTCCCAAAACCCCTCGCGCAGCGGCTCACACGGCCGCGGCCATTGTGTCTCCCCGGCTCCGAACCCCCCCCCATCGCCCTGACCCCCATCTGACCGTCACTATTGCCTCTAGTGCAAAGTAGATTATTGAAATCTCCTCTAGTGAGTCCCTCCCCCCCGTCTCCAACAAAGGTAAGGCCAAGGAGACTTCCTTTACTCCAGTTCTCTAGAAGTCGCAGAAGAAGCATGATGCCCGGGCTGCCCGGCAGGTAGCAGCTCCTTCTTCCACAACCACGCCTGCCGCCACCTCCTCCACCCTTAGCCCTGCTGCTCGCACGGCTACTGCCAAATTGACCCCTCCCACCCCCCCTCCACATCAGAATATTCCTTCCACAAAAGGGGGGGCCTCATCCTCCAATACTGCCTCTTGTCCCAAGGCGATCTCCAAGTCGTTTGCTGCCACCGCCTCCACCAATGTCTCCAAAGTTACACTTTTCCAGTGGGCCGTCGATGAGGCTGCCTGCCACAAGAAGCCCATGATCGCTGATGATCTTTATCAGACTCTTCTTCGCAATGCTGCTGCTCACCATGTCCATCAACGCCCCACCTATGCCCAGTCCACTGGCCTCTGTCGTGTCTATATTAATGGCATTGCTAGGCAGGCCATTTTCACTCTCTGCAAGGACCTCTGCCTCTTGGGATTTACTGTCTCCAAAATCCACAATGTTGCATTCCTCAGTGACTTTGTTGCTGAGTTCCTCATCCCTGATGACTACCGCCACGAGTTCAAGTCCAAGATCACCCGCCTGGATCACCAGAATATGATCCTTCTTGTGCCTGCGACTCCAAGGCCTCGAGTGATGTTCAGACTCGGGTTAGAGAAGCTTTCCGATGTCGTGTTAAGTGGTCCGCTGAGCATTGTGGCAATGAGCAAAGCTGTGCGTTCTTCATAGACTGGGCCTGCTCCCTCAACATCCCAATCTCCCCTGTTCCTAGCTCGCAGCAAGGCGATGCTAATGTCTGAACACCTATTTATCGGGTTTTTGAACATGCAGGGGCTCTCTCCTGTGAATTTCCACTCACTTTCCCTTTCTGTCTTTTCCCTTTTTCATTTTCATTTTGTTGCTGAAGCCTGGCACTCATCTGATGATGTTGCCCACCTCTCCCCTCTCTTTGTCACCGTCTCTCCACATTCTCCCCCCCACCCCTCTTGTGCCCACTCTGAAGGAGGTCTCCTCCTTCTCTGCGATCTTTCTGTCTACCCCGGTGTCTCTTCAGTTGATGCCTCAAACAATTTCTTTCTTGCATGTCGTTTCAATGGTCTCTCTCTTGTTGGAGTTTATCTACCCCCCTCCCTTTACGTTCCTCCGGATGTCGGTCTTGTGGCTGGCCCCCTTCCCCCCTCGATCCCCTCTCCTTCGGTTGTTATGTGTGACTTCAATGTCAACTATGCCTCCTCCTCTCCCCCTGGTTGTATTTGGGCGATTGGCCAATGGGCTGGCATCCTTTCCCTCCACCGCTCTCCGCCCCTTCCCTCTTCCCTTCCTTGTCGAGTGGACTATGTATTCGCCACTTCTTCTCTGGATGTCTCTGTCTTCCTCTGGGTCCCCCTGGTTGGAACAGACCACCCCTCCATACTCTCGGTCTCTCTCCCGGTCCCCTCTCCTCCCTCCCTAGCTCTCTCGCCCTCCCTCCATTTCCACATCTCCTCCTTGGATGACCTGGTCTATCTTGCTGGCTTCACCCGGGGGTTCAATTCCCTTCCTCCGCATGCATCCTCTCTTATCTTTCGAGGTCTAGATATGGTCTCCAAGGGCCTTGCCCCCTCGGTCTTCTCCCGTATCTTTGGTGTTGATGTCTGTGACCAGGCCTTGGCTGATATGGTCTGTGCTACTGCCGATGTCTCCCTTGGTACCATTGATCCTGCCTTCTGCTGCCGGCGTCCTGATATTACTGGTGTGTGCCTTAGCCGGTGCTCTGACCCTCTCGCTGCCACTTCCCTTTGGAAACGATCCCTCTGGGCTGGTGTCTGCCCCTCCTTCCTCGCATCTCTCGATGAAATTGATGCCCACCAGCAGGCTATTTACTCCACAGATGTTCCCTCTCATAGGTCGTCCTCTCTTCTTCCGGACTGCCCCTCTGGTTCCCTGATTGCATTGGCGACGAGTCCCTTCTCCCCCTCTTTTCCGAGGATGCTGTGTGGCTGGCATACCAATAGTACCCCTTCTCCAAAGCCCCAGGCTTCGATGGTATTCACCATTGTATACTCCGTGTTCTTGCTAGTGATCAGCCCTCCAAAGACTCCCGCCCTTCTTCTTTCCTCTCTCTCCTTTCTGCCCTCTTCCAGATGTGTACGCTTGCTGGGGTAACTCCGCGTTGTTGGAATCATGTCCTCATCTCTCCCATCCCTAAAAATGATATCCCTTTCGGTATTGATGGGCTCCATCCCATTGCCCTCACAGTCATGTTCTGCTGCCTCTTCGAGTCGGTTCTCCTTCGCACACTTGAAAAGTGTCCCCAGTTTTCTTCACTTGTGTCCTTTAGCAGATGCCAGGCTGGCTTCCACTCCTTCTTCTCCACCATGACCCAGACCCTCCTCCTGGATCATGCCATCTCTGAGAACTCGTCCCGACACATCGTCTTTTTGGATGTTGCCAAATGTTATGACCGGGTCCCCATCCCCCTCATCCTGTCCTGCCTTGCTGACCACTGATGCCCTTAGGGGATTCTTTCCCTTGTTCGGTCCTTGTTTGCAGTCTCGCTATCTCCACCTTAGTCAATAGTGTTGTCTCGCCCAGGGTGGTCACTGACATTGGTCTCCTTCAAGGTTCCATCCTCTCACCATAGCTTCTTAACGTATTCCTGGACCCCCTGGTGGACCTTCTGGATTGGTGCTTCCCCTCCCTCACCTGGACCACTGCGATTCCCCGCGCATCATGCCCCAGTGCCTTGTTCTTCATGGATGACATGGCCCTTGTTCCTCCAGACAGCTCCTTGTTGACGGCCCAGCATATGGTTGATGTTTGTGCTGGATGGGCCAATGATAACGGAGTCTCCTTTAATGCCTCAAAGTCCGGTGTTCTTCCGCCCGGTCTCATTACCATCCCTGTGCACTCCTGGGTTCTCTCTGCCATGTCTCTTTCTTGCCCTCCCTCCTATACCTACCTCGGTCATCTGGTTCAGCACCTCCTTGGTTGACTTTTCTTTGACTGGCCTGGTGAGCTTGCTCTCTACCACAAGAAGGCTGCCTCATCTCTCCGTGCTATCCAGGCTGCTGGCGATGGCTGGGATCCAGCTGCCCAACTTTCGGTTTACCAAATATTTGTGCGGTCGCAGAGCAGCTATGTCCTGCTCTTCCTTTTCACTAGCTCCAGTGGCCTTCTGTCCCCCCACTCTCCTCGACCTTGATGATTGGGATGTCAATGTCTTGTGTTGGTGCCTTGGTCTTCCCCGTGCCTCGCCTGCCACTATATGTGCTATTACAGGGATCGCTCCTATTCTTCAATAGATGGAAGCATCTGCTGCCTCCGTCATGCTATAAGTCTTCCGCTCTTGCCACTCCTCCAACCCAGTCCACGCCGTCCTTGCCTATCCTCTCCACTGTTACTCCGGTTTTCCTTGGGTCCCTCCTGGGTAAGCTTCGGGCGAACCCCACCTGACTCTCCTTCCGCCGTGACCCCTCCTACCTTGCCACGCCCCGTGCTCTCAGCTCTTATGTTACACACTCCCACATCGAATCCATTACCTCTGGATCTACATTGGCCTGCTACATCTTTATGAGGGCTCGTAACCATTGGGAATTTGGCATGGACCAGTGTGTTTATATCTGGGACCCTTACTTATGCTGCAAAGCTCTGCTCTGGCATGCAAATATGTTTGGCTTTATGGCAGAATGACATCGATGCATTTGTGGTGAGCTCTTTCACCACAATCATGCCCGCTGTCTTCTGGTGAATTGTTTCGATGCCCCAGTTGTGATCCGCTCTGCATATCAATGTCTGGGCTCTCATCTTGCTGGCATTCCCCATCATAATGGAGAATATTTGGTCCTGGATCTTCCTGAGTACGGTCCGGTTGATGTGGTTCTTAATAAGTGTGATTGGCCCCTTGCTTCTTCCCTCTTTCGCGAGCTCGAGGCCGCTATGGTCTCTGCCCTTTCCCTCCTTCCCCCCCCTTCTTCTATTCGGCCTTGGCTAGATGGTTCGATAGGGCCCTTCTCCTTGTTGTAGATTTGTTTTTCTTCGACTTAGTCTTTTTCATTACTTTTCTCAATCTCAATCTGTCCTGAATTGTTAGTCTTTGTATTTTACCTAGCATTTTCACAAGCTTGTATAGTAAGGATGTACCCATGCACTTTGAATAAATGTTTTGATTCCTAACCCTAACCCTAACCCTGACCCTGACTCTGACATTGCTGGTGGTCTTTATCAGATCTCCTCTGTAATGCTGCTGCCTATCACATCTGTCAATGCCCTGTCTATGCCCAGTCTACTGGTCTTTGTCGAGTCTATATCATGGGTATTGCTCAGCAGGCTATCTTTGCCCTGCGGAAGGACCTCCCCTCCGCCTCTGAGCATTTACCATCTCCAAGATCCACAATGTTACATTTCTCGGTGACTATGTTGCTGAGTTTCTCATCCTCAATGACTACTACTATGAGTCAAGTCCAAGATCACCCACCTGGATCACCAGATCCTCGAGGAATATGATCCTTCCCACGCCCGTGACTCAAAGGCCTCAAGTGATGTTCAAACTCAGATAGATAAAGCTTTCTAACATCACATTCAGTGGTCTGCTGAACATTGTAGCAATGAGCAAGGCCATGCCTTTTGTGTGGACTGGGCCTGCTCCCTCAACATCCTGATCCTAGCTCGCACAAGATGATACTAATGTCTGCACACCTCCACATTGGATTTCTGAATGCGCAGGGGCTCTCTCCTGCGAAATTCCACTTGCTCTCTCTCTCCGCCTTCTATCTCTTTCATTTCCTTTTTTTTGCTGAAACCTGGCATTCGTCTGATGATGTTGCCTGCCTCTCCTCTCTCTTTATTGCTGCCTCTCCGTGTCCACCCCCCCACCCCTCTTGCATGCACTCCGAAGAAGGTCTTCTTCTTCTCTGCCATCCCTCTGTCTACCCTGGTGTCTCCTTGATCGATATCTCCAACAATTATTTTCTTGCATATCACTTCAATGGTCTCTCTCTTGTTGTTGTGTATCTTCTCCCCTCTCTTTACATTCCTCCTAATGTCGGCCTTGCTGCCGGCCCCCTTTCCCCCCTCGAATCCCTCCCCTGCTATTGTTGTCGGAGACTTTAATGTCAACTATGCCTCCGCCTCCCCCCTTGGTCATATTCAGGTTGTTGGCCAATGGGCTGGTGTTCTCTCTCTGCACCACTTCCCTGCCTCTCCTTCTCCCCTTCTCTGTTGAGTGGATCATGTTTTTGCCTCATCCTCCCTAGATGTCACCATATCCCTCCATGTCCCCCTTGTTGGTATGGACCATCCCTCCATACTTTCGGTCTCTCTCCTGGTCCCATCCATCCCCTCCTCTGCTCTCTCTGCTACCTGCCGGTTTGCCATCTCCTCCCTCGATAACTCAGTCTATCACTTGCTCTTTCTCTCCGCCTTTGCCGCCCTTTCTCCTTGAGCCTTCTTTTTGATTTTTCGAGTTCTGGAGATGGTGCAGGCTGGTCTTGCTCCTTCAGTCTTCTCTCATAACTTTTGTGTTGACATCTGTGATCAAGCATTAGCTGATATGTTTTGTGCTGCTGCCAATGTCTCTATTGAGACCAGTGACCCTGCCTTTTGCCGCTGCCGTTCTAATCATGTTGGAGCTCGTCTCAGCCACTGATCTGATCCTGTGGCTGCTACTTCCCTTTGGAAATAATCTCTCTATGCCGGTGCCCGCCCAATCTTTCTTGCCTCATCTGCCGAGATTCATGCTCATCAACTCTGCATTTACTCTACCCCCATTGCCTTGCATCCGTCCTCTCCCCTTTTTCCGGGCTGCCCCTCTGAGTTCCCAGACTTATCAGAGATGCTTCCCTTCTGCTGATCTTTTCTGAGGATGCTATCTGGCTGGCCTATCACTGCCACCCTCTTTCCAAAGCCCTGAGTATGGATGAGATCCACCATCTGATGCTCCATATCTTGGCTGGTGACCACCCCTCTAAGGACTCCCCCTCCTCGACTTTCCTCTCTCTCCTTTCTGCTCTCTTCCAGATGTGTGCCCTGGCTGGCATCACCCCCCACCACTGGAACTCTGCTCTCATCTCTCCTATCCCAAAAAGGATATTTCTTTTGGCATTTATGGCTTCCACCCCATTGCCTTGACTGTTATGTTCCACCATCTGTTCGAGTCAGTCCCACCTTCAGGCCCTTGAAAAGCACCGCCAGTTCTCCTCATTTGTGTTCTTTCACAGATGCCAGGCCGGATTCCGCTCCTCCTTCTCCACTGCCACTCAGACTCCTCTCTTGGACCATGCTATCTCCGAGAAACCCTCCTGTCCCATTGTTTTCCTGGATGTTGCCAAGTGCTATGACTGGGTCCCCATTCCTCTCGTTCTCTCCTGGCTATCTGCCTGCTGGTGCCCTCAGGGTGTCCTTTCCCTTGACTGGTCCCTGTTTTCCTGTCTTGCTATCTCCACCCTGGTTAATGGTGTTGCCTCGCCAGGGGTGGTCACCGACGTTGGTCTCCTTCAGGGTGCTGTTCTCTTACCCTGGCTCCTTAATGTCTTCTTGGACCCTCTCGCAGATCTTCTTGACTGGCGTTTCCCTTCCCTCTTGTTGGCCACTGCCACCACCTGCGCTTCCTGTCCCAGTGCCTTATTCTTTGTGGATGACATGGCCCTTGTTCCTCCTGATGGCTCTTTGGTGATGGCCCAGCAAATGGTTAATACCTGTACTGAATGGGCCGATAATACCAGAGTCTCCTTTAATGCCTTGAAGTCTGGTGTCCTCCTCTATGGCACTATCATTGTTCCTGCACACTCCTGGGTTCTTGCGGCTGCATCCCTCTCCTGCTATTCCTTCTATACATACCTTGGTCATCCTGTCCGGCACCTCCTCGGTTGACTTTTCTTTGACTGGTCTGGCGAATTAGCACTTCGCTACAAGAAGGCTGCCTCCATCCTCTGTGCTATTCAGGCTGCTGGTTATGGCTGGGATTCAGCAATATGACTTTCGGTTTACCAAATGTTTGTACAGTTACAGATCAGCTATGTCCTACCCTTCCTCTTCACTAGCTCCGGTGGCCTCCTATTGCCCCCCCTTCTCAACCTTGAAGATTGGGATGTCACTGCTTTACTTTGGTGTCTCGGTCTTCCTTGTGCCTCGCCTGCCACTGTGTGTGCCATTATGGGGGTTGCCCCTATCCTTCAATGGATGGAGGTGGCTGCTGCCTCCGTTATGCTGCAAGGCTTCCGTTCTCACCGCTCTTTGAATCCTGTCAATGCCGTCCTTGCCGACCTCCCTGCTGTTGCCCTGGTCTTCCTTCGGTCCCTCCTGGATAAACTCCAAGCAAACCCCACCTGGCTCTCCTTCTGCTGTGACCCCTCCAATCTCACCATGCCCCACACCCTCAGCTCATATGTTGCACACTCCCACATCGAATCCATTACCTCTGGTTCTACAGTGGCCTGCTACATCTTTACAACGGCTCGTAACTATTGGGGATTTGGTGTGGACTGATGTGTTTATATCAGGGACCCTTACTTACACCATCGAGCTTTGCTCTGGTGAGCGAATATGTTCGGGTTTAGGGCGGAAAGACTTTGATGCATTTGTGGTGAGCTCTTTTACTGCAATCATGCTCACTGTCTTCTAGAATGGTATTGATGCCTTGGTTGTGATTTGCTCTGCATATCAATGTCTGGGTTCTCATCTCGCTAGCATTACCTGTCATAATGGTGAACATTTGGTCCTCCATCTTCCTGAGTATGGTCCGTTTGATATAGTTCTTAATGAGCGTGATTGGCCCCTTGCTTCTTCTCTTTTCCATGAACTCGAGGTTGCTATGGGCTCTGATCTCTCTCTTCTCCCCCCCCCTTCTCCTATTCGGCCTTGGTTGGATGGTTCAATAGGGTCCTTTCTCTTGTTGTAGTTTTGTTTTTTTTCGACTTAGTTTTTTTTCATTACTGGTTTCATCCTCGATCTGTCCTGAATTGTCAGCCTTTGTATTTTACTTAGCATTTTCACGAGCTGGTGTAATACGGATGTACTGATGCACTTTGAATAAATGTCTTGATTCCTAACCCTAACCATAACTCTAATTTGAGGATGTATGAATAGCAGTTGTTTTGAATTTCTGGCAGTTTTGTATCATTTGTGGGGTATCCTTGAGTTCCTTGGCTGGATTTCCTGAGTCTTGAATCTTAAATATATTCTAAATGTATGGTCTCAATATATGGCCGAATTAATGATATCTTGGCAGTGGTTTTCTGGTAGTTTTCTTTATAGTTTTCCTGACAGCAGTCTTAAACAAGAGTTATTCTTATCTCTTGAAGTCTTTTCCAAAGTAAAATACTTTTCTGCAATCTAATTGACTGAGATTTATTTACTCTTTCTTTTGAGTTATTATATATAAGTTTTCTATATCCTAGTGGCAAGGTCTGACTAAGTTATTGGCAGCTGCTAGTCATGTTATTGGTTTGCTAGTAGTGATGGGTTACTAGTTGTACTATTGGCTTACCAGTGGTAAGGACTTTGGTAGTTAAGTTATTGGATTACCAGTAGTAATACACCAGTGAAAATAGGTATTACACCAGTTATGACATAAGGGATAGGATTCCTATACCACTGATAAGAAATATTTGTTGGCAGCTATCTATATATAGTTAATCTATAACATACTTATGTAGAGGTGAAGTGATTAAATAAATTGAGAATAGCTAAAATATCTTTATATAGCACTGCTAATAAAGAATGTTAACTAGCCAGATATAGAGTAGAAGTATTTATAAGCAACAGAGAGATGCTGATTTGTAGTTTAAATGATATAGTACTCTTGTTAGTGGCAAGTGAATCATCTAGCTGGATTGTGACTTCATTATTTAACTCTTTAAAGAATATGAGTACTGGCTAAGAGGTGAGAGAGTAGAATAATAGATAATTATCTTAAATGACATTCTCCAATCCATACACTGCTTAGATATAAATAAAAGACTGATAAATCCTTTGCTGTTCTTCTTTTACCTCCAAGGACTTGTTGGTTTTAGTGTTAGAGAGGACTACTTCAAGAGAAGGGTCTTGGAGATCTTTTCTTGAATGGGGACTTCTTTGGCTTCTTGGTTTAGTTTCTAAACAATATGATATGAAGTATAGCTGACAGGGTGATGAGTAGTTGGGGTAGCTCTAACAGATACTTTGACAGTAATGTATGGTCCTACTAAGATCTCCATAAGGCTCATAAGGTGACCTTGGTAGTTGTTTTAGAGAGGTGTGATGTAGAAACCTTGTTGTGTGGTCCCAATTTGTTATCTTCCCACCATAATGTAGTTACTACTAATATAATCAGCTACTTCAGCTTCTATTCCATTGACTTCTTCAGTAGTAAGATGGATAATATTTCTAATAGTTATTTCTTACAAGTATACTATAGCTCAAGATATATAACAGAAGATTTGATGGATATGAAGAGCTCTCTTGATCAGCTAGTTGGTAGCTAACAGTTTAGCAGCAAGATCTTTTCAGTCATTTTCTAGAGTTTTATTGTAGAGGTTGTGGCCAATTTTGTAGTCAATCCAGAGAGTAATCTGAATAGTGGTATCTTTGAGCTGCTGGGTCATAATGTATCAGTAGTAGATAAAGTATCCAAAGTCTTTAGTATAAAATTTCCAAGGTTTGAGATATCCAAATACCAGATAGCCATCTTGATGATATTAAGAATAAGAGTTTTGAGGTTTGGCAGAGGGGTAAATCAGTAAGAGATCTAGTTGGAGTGACAGAAGAGAGGCATTATATATTGAGTATATCTGTTTTTATTAGTACTAGTTTCTGTGATTTGGGCTAGGTCCTTTAAATAATATAGTCTTCATTTTGGCCCAGATTATTATTGCTCCTTTAGGTATAGTCACTGGTTTTCATACTATTATGTTATCTGATCTTAGCAGTTACTAGTACTCTGTATTCTGATATTGTTGATTGCAAATGTCATACTTGGGCACCTTTCTCTGCTATCATACCAGCCACAAGATCTAGCAAGCAACCAGCCAAGTCTCCTTTTCCCAACTCACAACAATCTCTATCTTAGTGTGATTTGCTGTACCTACTGCAGGATAGTGGGAGGAAAGCAATGGTGATGAGTTGCCCCTCTTTTGGTATTGGATCAGTGTTTCCTCTACTTTTTTGTGGTTCTGGTTCCTCTAGTTGTGTCTAGGGTATACCTGTCTTAGTGTGACACTTTTCTCCCTTTGTTGTCGTCAACAAGGTGTTGTCTTTTTATATCATGGGCTATGTAGGAAGTCAGCTGACTGTGAGCATCAAGTGCTAGTGTAGGTTATCTGTAGGTTTTTGGTATCTGTGGTGGAGCCCTCTGAGTCTTGGTGAACTTTCTGGTGAGTATGATTCTGGTATAGGTGACTACTTTCTGAGTAGAGTTGGATGGAAGAAGAGATGACTGTCACAGATAGGCGGAAGGGTGATAATGGTGGAGCAGTAAGGTGCCAGGCTAGTGACGGCTATTAGGGTATAGTGGGCGCTGATTTAGTGGGGCCTTCTGATTGGTCAGCAGGGGGTGGAGCTGTACCCAATTGGAACCAAGAGCTGACATAGCGATGCGATTGAGGCCCACAGGCTTGGGGAGTGGGGTCTTTCTTATCTGGCAGTACTCAACTGGAACCAGGAGCTGACGCAGTGACATGATCAAGGCCCGCAGGCTTGGGGAGGGAGATAGAGGTCTCCTCTTATCCCCTGTATAAGTTCTTGAGAGGAGAGTTCTATGTATTAGTCCTTGTCATCTGTTGGTTGGTTGAGGGGTTTTATTTTGCCTCAGGCTTTCATTTGGAGTTTGGGGGGCTAGTTCTTATTTGGTCTTGGTGTAGCTAGATCTGGCACAATCATTTCAGAGAGTTCCATAGTCTGGCCTATATATTGTTGGAATGAGAGTGTGAAATACTACTCTTGCATATCTGGAATGATGAGACTACTGGACAATAAGATAGCCTAGGACAATGGAGGGTTAGCACTTGGGAGGAGAGGTGGGGGAGGGTTTTGGCCTATATAGTCTAGGTTTCCTTTCAATAAAAATCCATATGGACTTGAGCCCATTAAA
>RQIL01009698.1:0-11765 GCA_003951145.1 Jimgerdemannia lactiflua | reverse complement strand
TTTTTTTTTGTCAGTCCGATGGTATTAAACGTAGGCCTTCCGTGGATAAACGGATAGTATAAGATTCAAGGATATGGACTGGCAGACTGGGCCATAGATAGGGATAGAATTATATGCGTACGGGAGACAAAATAACGACTGGTTTCAAATCCTACGAACACTTTTTCGATAGTTTTGTATCTTCTGTGCGACAGTTCATACCTCATACTTTATCTGTCGAACTGTCAGGGCGGATTCCCCGAATGATTTTTTGAATGAGGATAAACATATTTTGTCTTCGATGCAAAATTACCGCGGCCTATGGGAAGGTTGCTCGTTACCTCCGCTTTTCTATAATTATAAATCATCCCGGTCTAATATGGGAATGGCAGCAATCGGCTTTGCTGAAGCTTTGACGGGGACTGCGTGTAGAGGGTTTTTGTCACGTCGCTTGTTATCCAAATCGATTTCGAGAACATACACAACAAGAGCCTGTCCCGGCCAAGAGCGCGGTGCAGATCCCTAATTTCATTTGCCAACATGGAACCTGTTTGCTTATTACGTAATGGAAGCGTCGTACTTCAGTTTTGAAGGGCCACTTGTCGTACTCCGAAGTAATTCCATGTCGGCGGAATCGGGCTAAATTTGCTCCCATAGACATACTTAGTACTAACACACATTGTAACTACATTGCTTGCGTGTCCGGATATAATCTTTGGCGCCGCAGCTGGTCTCACTTATTTAATGTAAATATGTTTCTGGACACATGTTATTCACGCATCGTCAATGATTCTATTTCCGGCGGCTGCATGTAATTAGTGGGCTTGATAAAATAGGCCACATAATGGCAGGGACGTCTAAATAGCCCCTTCAAGTCTGCCATCGCAACCCATCCCGCCGCCAAGCCCATTGCTCTATCGAACAATGATCTTGTCATGCCACGGTAAGATCCATACCCATTATGTTCAACCGAGCATACCTACCGTTAACACCAATCTGCCCATCACCTCATCTCATCCCACCTCAGCTCCAATCTTCTTCTTTGAGAATAAAACCCAAACCTCCACCTTCATGCCTAACTCTCTCTTCGTCCTCTACTACCCTCTCGCCGGGCGCCTCCGCGTGCTCCCTAACGGCCACCTCGACTTAGTCCCAACGACGCAGGCGCGCTTTTCATCCACGCCACCGCAGATTTTACGATCGCCGACCTTCGTGTAACTAACTGGACCCACACTACCACACCGGACGGCCTGCTCCCACAGGATTGGCTCCGCGAACCCGATGATGCCGTCTTCGCCGCTCCGATCACCCGCCTCAAGTGCGGGTCCGTCGCCCTTGGGGTATGCGTCGGAGACGGATATGCTTTCTTCATCGTCATCGACGCATGGGGACGCATGGCGCGCGGATTACCCGTCGAGAAGCCGCTCCTCGATCGAGATGTCCTGCGCGCCACCGGTGAGGAGCCCACGCACGAACATCCGGAGTATAGGGTTGTGCCATCCGCTAGAGATGACTCCCACACCACTACCGTTCGTCCTCCCGCCTATGATTGGCAAGGTCTTCTTCCTCTCCGCTGAGGATATCCAGAATCTTAAAGCGGAGGCTAATGACAATGAAGCTTCGAAGCAGGGAGGTTGTGTCAACGAACGATGCTATTGTCGCGCTGGTGTTTCGGGCCGTGACAAAGGCGAGGCGTATTGAGGGGAATCAAAAAGTAATGATTGGGATTGCGTGCAATGGAAGAGATAATAAAGAGATGAGGAATTATTTCGAAAATGTGAATCCGTAAGTATTTCTATACATCTATCCGCTTAATATGCCTCAAACGCATCCCAAAAACAACGCCATACTCAATATCCTATCATTCGTTTCCATTACTAGCTACCCAACTGTCCAAACAGCCACTCACACCCTCTAACCCAGCCTCTCTCCCACGCCGCTCATCTCCTCCGGGCTGAAATCCAATCCATGACATCCGCGCGCATCCGCTCCACGCTCAACTGGATCGAGCGCGTCCCGGATAAGCTAACAATCCAACCAGGATTCAGTCCATTTCTCTCGCACGATTTCTCCCTTACAAACTCAATATGTACGGGCCCGTCAAGTGCCGCCTGAGCGCCAGGGGGTACAATGAACTTGCGCTCGTGTTCCCGGGGTTTCCTGAGGGGACGACGGAGAGGAAGGGGTTCGAGCTGTTAGTCGGAGTGGAGACAGAAGTCATGGAGAGGTTACTTTTGGATGAGGAGTTTAGGAGATTTGCGAGGGTGGTATTGTAGACGTGCGAGCTAATACAGCCCACGACACCAGGCATCCGCCAAGACAAATGCTCGTAAAAATTGAGTTTTGGTAGTTTGTCATCAGTCGCTGTATTATTTGTCAGAATAAAGGTCAATAAAGCGCTCTCCAACTTAGAACGTAATTATAATGAATACTATACTCTATAAAATTGATATCCAATGAGCAGCCAGGTCACGGTTGGCCACGTTATGACTTGCTGTAAACATTCGGGCTCATGGTCGGGGCCAGGTGTGTTGAGTTCAAACGGAATGATGAATAACACACTGTCTATGGAATACGTTATTTTAAATAACAATCATATGGACGATGGTGAAAATAACATTCGGATTTTTGCAAATGTTTATATGAAAAGCAGTCCGCAATTACCGTCTTTCGCTTTCCTATCTTCATTCGCCATGTCCTTCCACCGCAAAAACACCAACAACAACAGTAACAACAGGAACAACCCACGCCGCCAAAACAATGATGCTTACGAAGACGCCTTATCCCGCCACCGCGACAAAAAACGGAAGCGACGCGCAGACAACCCCGACCAACTTACTCTGGTTGCAGCCACCGCTGGTAACCAGCAGGGCCCAATTACCTCTTCCTCCTCCACCGTCGTCACTTCAGGCCCGGCCTTAATGGAAATACCGGGTTTCTACTACGACCCGGACAAGAAGCGCTACTTCAAGATCCTGCCTAATGCACGTTTGGGTAGTGATCACCCTCATAGTGCTGACAGCGTGAAGGCAAAATTAATGAAACAGAATATGGTTTGAATTTATGCCTATTCTCTTTTCCCCCATGTCTTTATCCTTTACCTCGCTTCTCTTAACTGACGCCGCTCTCCATCGCTTCAGCCACTCTCGATTCCCACTCCTATCCTTGGCCCGCTTGCGTATCTGCAGCGTCGCGAGCTGTCGCACGGACACAGTCTCCCCTTGGGGGTACGGACAAGGTATAGACCATATTTACGCGATTGAGACATTCAGCATACCAGGATTACTTTGCTGACGATCCTTTTTCCTATCGCAAACACAGCCAAGCCCGCCCCTTCCTCCTCAAGACCCTCCGCTGCGTCGGCGCAATAGACAGCCCCCTGGCTGAGCAGCAAATCACGGACATGCAGGTGCGGGTGCGAGTGAGGAGAGCTGATCAATTCATTCAGCGCTTAGGCAAGCTGTGATGATTCAAGGCTATCAATTCCTTGTAAAGCTAACCTTCTTCTTCAGATACACCCGACCCGCAACGAGATCTACTTTGGTGGAAACGACGGTGTCATTAGGTGCGTACGTGCGGATCTCCCCCTCTGGCCATTTTTGTGTCTTAGGCCGCCATTGCCTTAAGCCGCCATTGCCTTCATGCTGAGATCTATATGCATCGATTCTTTCATCACCGCACTAAACACCGCAGCCGCAGCCACTTCGCGTGCAGCGTCTTGTCGTGCGTTGGGCGTGGCCACAGGATTAGTATGTACGGAGCGGGGTCCGAGGTGAGTGGTTTGGGAGGAGGGTGGGCAAGGTGGGTGGGGAAGGCGGGTTGGCATGAGCGATATTTGGAAGCAGGGTGGGAGACGGCCGTGGGAGGTTTCGGATGTATCATGAGAGCACACTTTGCGCCAAAAGTGAAATGCTTGACGGTGCAAGAATGCTCGCACCCCAAACAATGGATCACGGCGACGCACTGTTCGTGACATAGACCATCTTCTCCCTCTTTCTCTCCCCTCGCAGATAACTTCTCTCCGTAACGGCCCAGACAACACTATCGTGTATATATATCCTTCCACATCTCACGCATTCCTTTCCTCCATCGCCCAAATTAACACTCATCTGCACTCCTTCCATAGCTACACCAGGCTCGGCAACCCCATTTTTCCCGCGGCCCTGACTGTCCTGCGTGTGGATCTGCACAACGACCCCTCTCCCGGCGATATGCGCCGCACAGGCTGGTTCACGGGACAGGCCAGCGAGCACGTCCAGTTCGGCTTTTCGCTGCCCAGGGCCACGTTCTGGGCGTGTGATGTAGCGCGCGTTAGTGGCGGGAGGATCGTCATTGGTTGGTTGGGTTAGGTTGGTGTTGATAGAGATGTGCAGTTTTGGTCTGAGATTTGGGATGGTTCGTTCTGATGACGGGATTTTGCGCTCGTAGGGTCAACGGAAGAGGTGATCCACCTACCGGATCTGGTGCGCGTCGAGCGGTACCGGACGCAGAGCGATGTGTTTGCCGTGCGGATTGATCGGGAGCAGGTTAGCAACTTTGTTCCTCCTGTACTTGTATTCGTTCATTCCTCATTTAGTCTCACAACCCTCTGTTTCCCTCACATAATCATTCACATCCCAAAATACAGCCCTCCATTTTCTATGCCGGCTGCCGCGACGGCCTGCTTCGGTTGTTCGACGTACGCGCGCCGCGCAACGAAAACAAGCCCCATCGCGGAGTCGGCCCGGGAGGGATGCGGCACGCGAGCACCGTGACCAACGTTGAACCGTTGAGTGGAGTCGGAGTACTGGCGTGTGCCATGGACGGGTCGGTGAGTATAGTTCGCGAACGGGATCTGAGCCAGGTCGTGATTTGGTAAATGGCTGACATACACACCGTTTATGTTGCGTTGGTATAGCTTTGCGTATGGGACGTCAGGGCACCAACGGTGGGTAGGGAGACGTGGGCAGGTCACGGCGGTGGAAGTGGAGTAGTTGGAGGGAAGGAAACGAGACCGGTTGTTGAGCTCACGGGACATAAGAATGAATACACGCGCGGGCTTGGGTTCGCCGTCAGCGAGACCGGAGATGTGGTTGCTGCCGGTTCGTTGGCTATTTTTTTTTTTTTTACTATTCTGTTTTCGCGCTGGGTTTGTTCGTAATGCCATGGAATTATCTCCTTACCCCATACCTCTCATGTCCACACCCACAGCTGGCAACGACAATACCCTCCGCTTCTGGTCTCTACATCCCACCATCACCACGGAGGTTTCTCCCCGTGTCTTATCAAAGGATGGCCCGTCCGCGCGCTCCGGCGAGAAGCCCGGAAGCCCGTTCCATGTGATGAATTTTGATTCGATAGTGACGAGCGTGAGGTTTTGTGGGTGGGGTGAGAACGAGCGAACGGGGACGGGGCCGAAGAAGGTCGTAAAGGATTGGTTGGAGAATGGAGGAGAGAGGGGTACAGGTGTGTGGATTGCGAGGAGGGGGATAGCTGAATGGTGGAGGGTTGGGTAGCGTATGGTCTTTCGGTTTGTGCCCCCCCGCACATGGATTGGCTGTGATTTAATTGTGCAGCGCGTTTAGTGGCATGAGTCAATCGGTTTCGAAGCCCTACGATCTGGACAACCGTGTAATTAGTGTGAGAAAAGGTGAGATCCCACAAAAGCGCGCCAAAAAATGATATTGACCTTGACGTCACCGGATCGTTGGTATTGCTAATGGGCCAGCGCAACAAATAATATAATAATAATAATAAAGCAAAGACCAGGCTACGCATGTATTATAATTATAATGCAAATTCGGGGCCGGTCGTTGGTATCGTGTGAGTGGGATGATCTCAGTCGACTTTGTGTACCAGAGGCTTGTGTGCTGAATGAGGGGATCCATGAATTAGTTTTTGCCTTCGGTTTAGGTTGATACCCTTCCATTCCACCTGCTTGGACATGTCTCCAAGTTTCTAAAGACCCGAGTTCGAGATGGCCCAGGATGTTCACGGTATCCAAAAACATGTATATTGTGACGGATAGAATTGGCTCTGTTCTTCGAGGACAACAATAGCCTGTAAATAAGTATCGTGTCGAGGATAGACCCCTGCCTCACTTGCCAACCTGTACCGTCAGGTGGAGCACCACTCTTTATTTGACTTGTCGTTTACCGCCATGAAGACTTGGTTGGTGGATAAAGTATCACAGATTGGCCGGAGCCCTATATGCGCTAGCCATTTTACGGCTGACCAAGACGGATTAGACAAAGTCTATTCTGGGTTGATAACCCGAGACCAGGTGAATGTTTTAAACGCAACGAGTTTCTCGCACACACGTATCGCCCCACATACATCGCTCGCACACACACATCGCTTACGCTATGCATATCAAAGGGAACACTTTCATCATCACTGGCGGGTAACTAGCGTAGTTCCATCTCCCGTAGCCATAACGTGTTGACCCACGTTCCTCGTTATTCTAAAACGCGTAACCAATTCGCTCACAGCGCCAGTGGCATGGGGGAAGCCACCGTCCACGAACTCGTCCGCCTGGGAGCCAACGTTGCGGTGAGTTGGAACCCGTTTTCGTAAATCGCGCAACGCATTCGCGTTTCGCTTAAAAAGCCACTATTCCTTCTTACAAACCCTGTGGAATCTCATCATTGCACAGATCTTCGACATCCAAGGAGAAAAAGTGTAAATATCTCCTGCAAATTCCTTCCCATCCGTAATATGCCTACCCCTCTAACCGCAGCAACTCGTCCTATACACCTTACTCAGCGCCGCCCTCGCCAAGACCTTGGGTGACCAGGCTTTCAACCCGGGTGTTGTGGATGTGACCTCCGAGCAACAGGTCAAATCCGCGATCGAGGCCACCGTCGCCCGTTTCGGGGTGCGATCAATTGCGGCGGCATCCTCACGATTCGCAAGGTATTATTTTTTCTTCTCCGACCTCTGAAATGCTGAGCTTAAGCCTCCCCCGCTTCCTGTAACCCACTCAAACCTTCCTAAGATCATCAACCCAGAGAATCCGGACGCGGCGCTCAACCTCGCCGAATTCGAGCACGTCTTGCGCGTCAATGTAATTGGGACCCTGAACGTGTGCAAGCAAGTCGCTAACGTGCTTGCGGGCCAGGAGCCGTATAACAAGGACGGTAGGTTTGACGCCCGTTTTCTCTCAGTCTAACTGCCGCTTGATTGTTGTAAACAAATGCTTATTTACGTAAACTTCGCCAATAAACACATTCAACTTACTCGCCCACTCTTCTGCCTACTCCCTCACCTCTACAATACCAGGCGAGCGGGGCGTCCTCATCAACACCGCTTCCATCGCCTGGGATGAAGGTCAGATCGGTCAGGTCGCCTACGCAGCCTCCAAAGGTACGATCAGCCAACCTCACCGCGCACTCCTACCGCGCAATTCCCACCATGCTTCCAACTCATGATCTCCCTATTTATTTTCTCAGGTGGCATTTACTCAATGTCCCTTCCAATGGCACGCGACCTAGCCCCCTATGGCGTGCGAGTCATGGCCATCGCTCCTGGCGCTTTCCGTGAGTTTTCTTTTTCTCTCCCTCTTTCACTGATAACATTATTATTACCAATCACTGACCTTCCCTCCCATTCCCGTAAACAAAGAAACGCCCATGACCGTTGCACCGAAGGGGTTGGAGGATTTTACGCCGGCCGAGATGGCCGCCGCCTCAATCGGATTAGTGTTCCGGGCAAGCACCCGAGTTTGCGCAGCTTGTGATACAGATCGTGGAGAATGTCATGCTGAACGGGTCGGTTATTAGGTTGGATGGGGGGGTCAGGCTGAAGTAACTATGCCATGCCATCTTATGATTGTAATAAAATCTACATAACTGGTTGACAAAATATGTTTGCTAACCCAAGTAAGAGTGGATCACAGTAACGTAGATCATTCACTAGATCGCGCGGAATGCATAGCCATACATGAAAACACATTAGCGACATCTTGACCTCGGGCGTTGCCATTTGTCTCAGGCGCAGTGTTTCGGGTGTACGCTTCTAGCCCCTAGACACTCTCGTCAAAGTCATTACATCATTATTTGTTAGCGCAATTGGACCCTGGCGTGGCCTTCACCCGCTCACAACTCAGGCGTCTACTACTCGTTCGGATCAGGGGTATGTCTATGGCACCACCCGATTTTTTCCCCCACCTGATTTTTTTGCCGTCCGATTTTTTGTTATCAGGGTTTTATCGCCAACTAATTTACGTTACTTTCGTCAAACATGCCCTTTATACTGAATGTGGGATTCATTTTATGTACTCTAGATAATATACGCATAGGCAACAGGCACAAGACCGTAATGACCACTTGTCTGGCAGTTGCAGGAAAAAAGGATAGTCCAAGTGACAGACGATTTAAGAAGTAGACACGTTTGTTTTACAAAGAACACAGTCGCTCTCTATGGCGATAAAAACCAGATCCCAAAAAATCCGACGGCAAAAACCCATTTCCCAATGGGGTTGGGCGTATTTTTATTATTTGGGCATGTGTCCTAATTCCTGGATTATAGTTATAAGTGGCGTAGTCCGGATGCTGTGAGACGGTGTTCCATTATTAGTTGTGCAATGGAATGATTTATTATTACTGTCAGTCGCGGGGATGGGCGGGCGAGAAATAGCCAATATGTGGCAAGAAGAGAAGAGACAGCATGTTGGGGGAGGTGTATGGATAATTAATTACATTTTTGGGACTGGATAGATAGAAGCATGGTAGTGTAGGGGGGGGTATGCAGAAAAAGTGAAGATGGAGATAGTTGAACTTCAGGAGGTTCTGCATTAGGAGGAGGAAGATCATATCTAGGGTATAGTAGTGAGGCTACAGTGGCAGAGACTAGAAGAAGGAGAGAGGCCTACCAAGTACTTCTCTAGGCTGCTGAGGGCAAAAAGAGTATAGCAGTAATAGAAAGGGGTTATTGAAGAGAATGGTGCTATGGTGTCCAAGGTTCAAGAGATCTTAGGTTCACTGAAAAGTTGATTGAGATCACTTTAGAGTAAGAAGAAGAGAAAGAAGAATGGCAAAAGTATTGTGGCTTTTCTAAAAGACTGATATCTTTCACTAATAAAGAGTCTTGAGAACTTGGAGCAGCCAGTCAGAAAGAAGAAAATCTTATATGTTCTCTCTGCTACAAAGATCAGTACTGCTCTGAAAGAGGATTGGTTGTTTTAAAGCTTCTGAAAGAAAATAGCAAAGATTGAAGAAGTACTTTAGAAAATAAAAGAAATATATACATAATATAGTTATTGGCTCTAGTGAGTGAGGAGCTGGAAATGGTAATACTACTGTATAAGAATAAGGGAAGGCAGGAGAATTGGAAGAACTGGAGGCCAATTATGCTTCTGGATATAGACAGAAAGTTGATGATGAAGGTACTAGTAGCAAGATTACAGTTGATGGCACAGTAGGTTCTGGGTAGTGCTCCCAACAAATCGAATCTAATCAAAGATCCAATTCAATTTGATTCAAATCAAATCAAAGGCTAATTCAATTTGAGGTCTGATTCAAACTCTATTTTTCAAAATTTAATCACTCAATGAATATACATCTGAATTTAATAATCTTTAGCTTATTAAATTCCTCTTACATATATAAGAGAATCTAACAAGTTAAAAATAATTGAATTTGAATATGTATTCGTTGAGTTATTACATTTCAAAAAATAGGGTTTGAATCAGACCCTTAATTTAATTTGAATTTGATTCAATTCAAACTTGATTCAAATTGAAAAATCTCCAATTTGATTTGATTTGAATGACCCTCAATTCAATTCAATTTGAATTGATTCAATTTATTTAGGAGTACTAGTTCTGAGTGAGGAGTAAAGAAGATTTGTCAGAGAAAGGCTGATTTGAGATAGTATAGCATGAGTGTATAGTATAATTGAAGAGACAAGAGCTGCTGGAGTGGATGGCTGTCTGGTCTTTCTGGATCAGAAAAAGACATATGATAGAGTATAGTGAGTTTGGCTGATAAAAGTCCTGAAAAGGATTGAGATCTCTGGATATGTGGAGAACTCAATAGTCTACCTTCTTATGAGAAGTAAGGCAGTAGTTATAGTGAATGGCTATAAGGGTATATTATTTCTATTAAGGTGGGGGGTGCCCCAAGGGGACCCACTGTTATTGATCCTTTATGTATTATTTCTGAAACTATTGCTAGATAAAATATGGTGGCAGATTGAAAGACTGACAATTCTGAGAGTAAATTAGAAGGTAGGAGTATTTGCTAATAATATAATAGTTGAACTAAGTTCCTTTACTAATATGGAAGAACTCAAGAAGACTGTAGGGTAATATGAGTACTACTTTGGGCAGAAGTTGAACTAGTATAAGTATAAGATAATAGTATTAGGAAATAGTATAGTTGGAGGTAATATTATTGAAACTATTATTTTCTCAGATAAGACAGTTCAGTATCTAGAGATATTTCTCTCAGTGTATAGATCTATATTACTTAAAGTCTGATGAGAGACCAGGGTAGCAGTATGGAAAAATTCTCTATAAAATTAGAGAGGAAGGATTATAATATTGAACATTTACTACCAAAGCTTTGATATCTGGCATACCATCTAGAATTTCCAGCATAAGTGGTAAAGAGGTTGCAGAAGATAGTAAAGGATTAGATCTAGGCAGATTGATAGAGTTAGATTAGATAGGAGATATTATCATTAAGGTAGATTGGATCTGGTGGACTTTTCAAAGAGACTATACTGCCTCCAAGCTTGATAGCTGAAAAGGACTACTAAGTTGAAGGGAGGTAAGTGGGTCTCACTAATATAGAAGATATAAAGGGTATATTATGTATTAGAGATACTTCTGAGAACTTACTGGTAGCTATTGAAGTAGAGGAGAGTTAGTATTTATGATATCAGAGTTTCTGATGGGGGGTAGTAGAAAGAGTACATATAATTGGTCTTTAGTGAGAAGGTTATACTAGAGAAGGACATTGGGGGTCTGAGATATAGTAGTAGAAGAGGTTACTACTGGAAGAATTAGTAGTAATTAATTTTAATATTGGGGCAGAAGTGAACAGTCAACAGGAAGCTGGGCAGGATCTCTGGCCAGAGAGTTGATAGTATATAGAGATTGATAAAGAGTGAGACTAGAAGGAACTGTGGACCTGAGAGATAGAGATGAAGAAGTGGATTTCCTCCAAATTCTGAATAGTCTGATAGAGACTACTAAGATAAAATATTATATTAAACTTCCAGACTGGTTATTTAATTGTTGGAGGGGTCTTTGAGTATAAGAAGTATATAGGAGTAGAGCAGGAAGGGGAGATAGTACAGACTCCAAAATACTAACTGAAGGAATGTGAGATTCTAAGTCATTATTGAGGAGAAATTAGAGAGCAGCTGAAGGAGAAAGATAGCATATATAAGAGTGGTCAATAAGATCTATTGAAATGGAGAATACTGGAAGAGAGTAAGAGATGAGTAACTTATACTAGAGTGAGTTCTCACTATTTAGATCAGACTAGTAAGCCACTAGTAAATAGTATTTGAGAATAATTAGATAATATCTAGGAGAGAGAAAGTAGCAAGGTGGGAATAGCTAATGGTTGATATTTTGTCTGATTAGTAGAGGGGGTAGAGCTCTGGTAGAAAGTAGCAATAAAAGTTAGTAGAGACTATCTATAAGAAGAGTAGAGAGAGAATTTGAGTTGAAAGAGCTGAGGTAATATTCAATAGAGAAGGTGAGAAGGAAGTAAGTAAATATTGGAGTAGGGTAGGGAAGGGGTGGGTAGAGGCTACTAGTGTAGTATGAGAATATAGAATATATTATAAATAGT
>RQIL01009687.1:0-11767 GCA_003951145.1 Jimgerdemannia lactiflua | reverse complement strand
CCCCCCCCCAAACATCTGTATTTAACCCGTAGTCCGTATCCATCGCTCATCGAAAGCTTGTACCATATCTCGTTCAGCGTTCTGGAAATGACCCAAGATGTGATGTTTTGTTGTGTGTGGAGGGGGGGGGCGTGTGATGCCCATCTGTGATGCCCATCGGGGAGCGGATCATTTATATGATGATACCAAATATCGCTACCGTCGAGGATCGTCGTTGCGCTAGGTAGTTTGGTTTTGGGAGATGTATTACATTTGGAATCCTATTGCTTATAAGTTAGAAAATGCGCCGCAGTCTTTCAGTCACGTGTCCTTTCGTTGCAAAATGCAAAACGAATAGTCCTGGAAATCGCTCCGAGTGATGACATTCGACGAGTGTGGTTGGTGGCATAAGGTATCCGACGTTGCGATGGTGATGGTATAGTTTGATTATTTGCGACTGGGGGTTATTCGTAATGACTGCAAACACGTTTGCAAAAATGCAGTTCGATCAAGCGAGCCCTCGGGCAATCCGACGACTCGATTTTTTTTTTTTGGTGGGGTCCAGCTGATCCCGCCGGTCATTGAACCCATAGCTTTTCCGTTACGTTACGAATGTGTTGTGCTCGGCTCGGTATGCGGGTCTAGCTGTCCGGCAAACTCGGGCGTTTACAGTGGATGAGGTTCTGTGGGCGTTCGACGTAACTCGGCATTCTGTTTCCGTTGATGCAGCTATAAAGTATTTGTCTTTGCCATAGTCGAAATTGACACGAGCGATACACATACACTGTCGACTTGCATATGTGCGATTTAACTCGATATCTAGACACAAGCACACAGCAGGATATACTTTATCTGGGAGAGATTTTCCCATGCCGTCCCATAGTATCTCCGCTCTACAACCGAGTTCCACAGCTTGCTGAAAAGCGTTAAGCCATAGATTGCTATTGAAATCGCCGTCAAAGCGATCGTAGGATTCTTCGAGAAATCCCGCTGACGGATTCGATGATAATATCCCACGCGTATATTCCATTATTTTGATCCGCCGTGCATGGGGGGGAGAAGTCTTGCACGCAACGCCACACCACCGCACAAGGGGCCTTTACGACTTCCCCCCTCTCCGAGACACGAATATCAGCGGCGAGCCTGGACAAATCACGTTTAAAGCGAAGTCTCCCACGATACTCGGAGGGGTGTCCGGGAAGACATTTGGTATTCTTGCAGGCGCAAATGGCAAAACACCATGTACTATGGTGAAGCCTCGGCGAGCACGTCAATGACCTGCATGAGCTTCTTCAGGCGATGCGTGAGGTCTATGTGATCCATCATCCTCAACAGCAACGATCGCGAGCGACCATCTCCCAGGAGGATGTTGATGTCAAATTCGGTGGCCGAGTTGACAGCGCCAAGGATGTCGTGGCGTTCGGCGACAGGCGACGAGACCTCGTTACGGGCCCATGCCCAATTTGTAATGCACAGCAGCAAGTCATACTAGGATGTTGAGAACCCGGCGTTGCCATTCTTATTGAGTAGCGGCTCGAGGGCTTCTGGTGACAGGTAGCTCAGATCGCCGATGGCGAGGGGGTGGGTTCCGAAGGGGGTCGTAAAAGTTCTTGGTGGATTCGGTCCAGGGCACAGTCGTTGAGTAACTGGGCGGCGATTCTAAGATCCTCAAACTCTTTCGTGCGTTCGAGCACCATCATCGCTTTGGAAGAGCAAAAAATTTCGCCGCTCTATATACCTTCACCGACAAACGATGGCTGAGGTCATCAATAGTCTCGGTATGAATAAAGGCCAATAACGTTCAACGCCGGCGATTTAATTTCGCAGAGGACGACCATGCTGGTAGCACTTTCTTGCACGTTATCATACAGCATGTCTTTGAAAACGGCACACTTGATGTTATTTTGTGACACGACAATGTGATTTATTATTAGGGATGTTCTGTGCGAGATTAAGCTCCGCAATATGAATTTCGACGGTGTGCCTTGAAGCCAGGACGGCACGACAGGCGCCTATTTTCACGTCGTCGGCACAAATCATGAAGGCTGGGTTGACTCTGATGGAAGCAATGTCGTTCTTGAGACTATATCCACTGTCGGGTTGCTGCGTCATGGTAGGATTCGTGTAGGGAAAGGACTCGAGTTGAAATGCGAAGCGGCCTTTTAAACTTCTGCCCCTGCCCCTCTTTTGAGGCTGATGGCTGACATCGCTTTAATAAGCGCGGTTCATATAAGACGATCAATGGGTTAATCACATCCCTTCACAAAGTCGACGTTTAAACAAGCGATGAACCATCCAACAATTAGGAAGGCGCTGCGCGCATGGGGTCATTTAAGTGTTGTTCGGCAGAATTAAACTGTCATGCTGTCATGGTTCAAATGTTTAATCGTGGCTATTACAATCTTGTATACTATTGTGACGTATATATATATATATTGCCTGTTGCAATCGTTAAATGAAATGAAATTCTAATGTCTATCCCAACCGGGTTGACGACCCACACTTTAATGATTGCATTATTATTATTATTATTTATTGTTATTATTATTTGGGGGGGATAAGAAGTAAAGAATATTCCCGTTTTTCGAACCATGCGAAATCTGATCTTTCTGATTAGCGTAGCACACAGAGGTTCGATTAGAATAAGGCTTGCGCGGTCCAACAACGTTTTTGGTTATAACTGGTTCCGAATCCCGGGTTGGCAACTACAGTTTGACCCCAATCCCCAATTGGGTCATCGTGAATTTGTCAGTACCTACACAACCCCTCCTCCCTCTCAAACCAATCTTTCGGCCATCAATACCAAAGTTCCGTTTCCCTGTCTGGACCGGACGTGGCGTCGCTCACCAGGCGTGGCGTCGCTCGTCTACTAAGATTAGGGAGAAATGCTTGGGCGCCACACATGGCAATTGCACGAGGCTGGGATCATAATGTGACATTCCTTTGTACATACTTGGCCTCAACTCGTGGTCGGCTGGACCAAACGGTATGAATTTGATGCGGGCAATCGCAGTTCTAGTTCGCATCCGATGATCTGGAGCTATGTCTCAATTGTAGATGGTTTGACAAGCCGTGGCGATGGTGTCACAGACCTCTCGAGGTGATTGAAAAAGATTTTCTCTCCCATCTTCGCACCTATTGAAAGAAACAAACCGAGGCCCCAACCAACTCATCCGTCCTAATGCGTGCCGTAGCCCTTGTCGCGGCCCTCGCCGCCCTGAGCCTGACACGGGCGCCCGTCGCCAATGCCCAGACCATGGACTCCCGCCCTATCAACGACACCGGCAACAATCCTACCGACGTCAACGCTGGCACGCCAAACCAACCATTTCTGCGTTTGGACGTCCCAACCGCCTACTTCGCCGACGGCTCTGGTACCCTCTTCCCTGGTTCGACCATCAACACCACCACCACAAATACGACCGTCTACCCAGCCTTCCAATGCCTCGTCGCGCCGCCAGCACCCCCCACGCAGCCGTACCCGCGCTGCGTGAGCGACTTGGTCAACGGGTATACGGCCACGCCACTGGGCCAGGTGACAGACGTTGGGACGCGGTCGGTTCGCAGAGTGTCACATTTTGAGACTGCCTGGGCACAGTTCCTGGCGTACGACTTAGTAGCACCTGACGGGAAGGCCGAGCTGATCAACGTCGGGATCCCAACGGACGACGTGGCGATCAACACTGGGCCAGATGGTGTGTCGGCCGCGGTTCTAGTCACCTCAAACCACAGTATCGAGTTTTACAGGAGGCCTTCCTCCATCGATCCCGATACGAAGAAGTCGGATCATGTGGGACTCAATTCCGTGACAGGGTTCTTGGATGCTTCGCCCGTCTATGGTTCGTCATCTCGTCTCTATCGATTCACTATATCCATAAAGGAAAACGATTCTCACCCACGCTCCATTCCTACTCCTTACCAGGCTCATCCGCCGAGACCCTTCAGACACTCCGCGATGGTCCTGGAACCCATGGCAAGATGAAGCTCGTGGCCCAGACCGACAGCACTGGAGAGCTAGGTCCTCTCCCGCCACTCGGGCAGGACGGCCGCTTTATCCTGGGCAAAAACCCGTTGCGCTCCTCCAACATCTACTCGGCCTCACTGACCACCATCATGCTACGCGAGCACAACCGGCAGTGCGACCGCCTGTATCAGCTCTACGGCGCCTCCTGGACAGACGACCAATACTTCAACGAGGCCCGCAAGTGGGTCATTGCTTTTGTTCAAAAGGTCACGACCACGGAGTACCTCGGTGTCCTCCTCGGCCGCCCACTGCCGCCTTACACGGGGTATCGGCAGGATGTCAAGCCGGGTATCGACAGCTTCTTCGCCACGGCCTCGTTCCGATACGCACACTCGGTAGTGTCAGATATGTACCACATTGTCGACGAGAACGCACAGCTGATAGATTCCTCCAGCCTGATGGGAATGATGAATGCGTCGTACCTACTTCGCAACAAGTACGACTTCGCTACCATCATCAGGTCGCTCGCTCTGCAAATCCAGGAGGAGACAGACGTCTATTATGCTGACACGATGCGCAACTACACCTCCCCAGACTCAAAGATTCCCTATGACACCGCAAGCTTAGATCATCTCCGTGGACGTGATCTCGGTCTTCCACCCTACAATGACGCTCGTCAGGCGTTTGGCTTGCCACGCAAGACGTCTTTTGCCGACATCACCAAGGACGTCAAAGTTCAGAAGCGCCTGGCGCAAACATACCAGAGCGTGGAACAGGTGGAATCGTTTGTGGGCGGCCTGGCCGAGGACCACGTCGCCGGGGCAAATGTCGGGGAGCTCTTCAACGCCAGTCTCTGGAAACAATTCCAGCGTCTCCGCGATTCTGACCGGTTCTGGTACGAGAGTCCCGGCATGTTCACCGCGGCCGAATTGGACATCATTCAGCACACCTCCCTCCGCGACATCATTGTCCGCAACCTCGCCAACCCCGCCACAGGTCAACTCCAATCTGTTCCCAGCACTCAAACCTACACTGCCAGCCTAAACAACACCTCCGAGCCCAACCCGCTCTCCTCTCTCATCCCTGCCAACCTCTGGTTTGTGCAGCCGATTAATTCCCAATCTCCTACCTCCGTGAATGTCGGCAATGGACCTTCCAACTCCCTCGTCGATCTGAAGGCCTACCCCTATTTCTACGAATTCAGCTCGCAATACATGATTCAATGGAATACAGACCTGATTAACAATCGCATTGACATTGCCCTCACCCTCCAATCTTCCCAAGGCTGGTTTGGCATCGGGCTGAATCCGCTCGGAGCCCTCTCGATGGCAGGCGCCGACTTCATCGTCGCGTACGCGTCGCCCTCGGATGGAGCGAAGCTGGGCCTGTTCCGATCTCAAGGGAACGCGCAAGCGCCAACAAGCGACGCGGATGCGTACCCGCTGAGCAACGTGAATGCGACGATTGTGGGCGGGACGGCCGTGCTTGTGACGTTCACGCGGGCAATGGACACGGGCGTGCCAGGGAAGGCGGTGTTTACCAACTCCAGGATGAATGTGATTTGGGCTTACAATCCGCAGGAGCCGAACCCGACGTACCATGGCGGTAATCGTGGCGGGCTGCAGATAAACTTCTTGTCGGGGGTCGTTGCAGAGGAGACCGCTGGGTCGAATCGAACCGCGCAACTGATTCATGGGATTTTCATGTTTGGCGTGTGGGCAATGTTGTTCCCGGGATCGATTTACATTATGAGGTCGGTAGGGTGATGGTGATTGTCGTTTGCACGCGGTTCCTCGCATATTCTTTTATCTCACACACAAACTATTCATACCTAGGTTTGCCAAACACTGGGAAGGATATCTTCAATTCCACCGCATGCTCCAGCTCATCGGCAGTGTTTCCGTTGCTACCGTCGGCGCCGCCGCCATCACGGCCAGTGACCCGGCCTCCCGCACCCTTCACGCGATCGTGGGTCTAGTCCTTTACTGCCTTATCTTCGTGCAGGTTGGCATGGGCCTGATCTCAAACTACAGCTTGCAACGGGTGGAATCTGTGAACACCGGCCTCGTTCTCGTCATCAAAAAGGCGCACAAGTATTTCGGTGCCTCATTGCTGATCGGCTCTCTTATTAACATCTATCTTGGCATCATCACCTACGATCCTACCACCGTTTTGTCAAAAGTGTATTTAGGGTGGCTGGGCCTGCTCGTGCTCGTCTTTGCAATTAAGCAGGGCTCATTCACATGGCAGGGTATACGGAACCGGAAAAAAGGCCTGGAGGCCAAGGCAGGCGAAGACAAGCTGGGGATGGCACAGTTCATCAGCGACGAAAAGGTGGAGAAATTAGCACTTATCAGCTGGGAAGAGTTCAACGAGCGCATCGCGAGCGGCGCCTTGTTGGTCGTGGTGGATCACTTCGTCTTCGACATCATAAGCTGGGTGGATTCCCATCCCGGAGGATCGGTGATTCTAAAGCGTGCCAACGGAACGGACATCACCAATGATCTATTGGGGCTACGTGGTGACACTGATGGCATTCCTAAAAGAAAGCTCCTTCCGCAGAACTCAGTACTCGTCCAGCGAGACAGAAAAGAAAAGGATGAATTCGTCTTCGCCTCGGAACTCCAACAGTACCTGGCACCTACGGACAAGGCAAGATTGAAGAAATCCAGCACCCAAGTTTCCGGTGTAAATTCCAAACGAGCCAACGAAGGCTTTTTTGCCCGCCTGCTTCCTGGTGGCTCCGTCGCCTCGACGATAGACTACGTCAACTCGAGCTTCTTCCAGCCGGGCGAGATCGCGCGGCACACGCACTCGGACTACGCAAAGCGCAAGCTCGCGACAATGGTCACTGCGCGCATCGACAACTCGGACGACGGCAGTGCGGCAGTTCTCCAGATTCCCGATGCGTTGGCCCATCGGAAAGGTCGCGAGTCCCCCACGGGCATGTTTATCTCGCCAAGACCGGCGTCCGGCCTTGTGCGCACGAAGGCGACGGTGCCGCTCACTCTCCGTCCACTAGCAACGCGACTTCAGACGCAGTTCCGTAGGTTCGTTCTCATCGACAAGACAAATATAGCGCATGGCGAGCACCCCGTCGTGGCGTTTACATTCGCGCCTGTTCATGCGTTGGGTGAGCAGTACAGTGTGCCAACTCTACCGGGACAATATGTGGAGCTCATGTCCCAAATTCGACAGGAGACAGTCAAGCGGCCGTACAACGTTGTGCACGGCTCGGTCAACACAGAGTTTACCATCTACGTCAAAATCTATGCCAATGGCAAGATGTCCAGACATCTTGATCAGGATCGTCAGATCAAGAGCGAGATTAGCGTTCGCGGTCCCTTCGACATCACGCGGCGTACTCCTGTGGAGGATCTCATCTGGAAACGACCCGCCGACATCGACCCGAACGTTGTTCCACGGACGGACTCGATCATGCTGAATCCTGAACGTGCCGATGGACGGTGGCGACACGCGTACGCGATCGTTGGAGGCACGGGCATCACGCCGATCCTCCAGCTGATTGAACACTACCAGTATATCTACAAGGAAGAGCGCGAGCGGAAATCCAAGTTGGCGAATTCTTCGACCCCTCCCGCCTCCGATTCCCCCAACGACCCGCCGTTGCTCACGTGGATCCACATTTTGATAGCGAACCGCACAGTCCTGGACGTGATCGAAAGCGCGGAGCTGGAGACCCTGGCGAAGGACACGGGGAATCGGTACTTGCGTGTTTCAATCAGCTACGTGTTTTCGGAGCCGCCGGAAAAGTGGCAGGGAATGAAGGGGCTACTGGATCGGGAGAAAGTGGAGGAGTGGGTTCGAAGCTGCCAGGAGCAAGCGATGTCATCGACTCACAACGATAGGGATACCAGCACGGCCGCGGGCGTATCGGGAGGTCCTTCTGAGAAGAGCCGAGGTTCCGTGCGCAAGAGCCACACGATCCAGGACATGATGCCTGGTCTGGGGCAGCGGGCGTCACAGGTGCCGGTTATGTCGGTGGCGTACGCGGAGGAAGAGGAGGAAGAGGAGGAAGTCAGGTACAAGTCTGACGAGGATGGGAATGTGACGAGCATAACATTGTCGAGATCGTCGACGGCTGTTGGGACTGAAACGATTTCTGGGAGCCTGATGGGGCCGGATCGGCAGAACGTGGTGTTCATTTGCGGGCCGGATAGGATGATGGAGGATGTAAAGTCTATATTGATGGAGATAGATGTGGAGGAAATTAGGGAGAGAAGTTGGGTGATCACGTTGTATTGAGAGTTGCATAAATACGTTAATTCGGTTTGTAATGCTGTAATCACCTTTTTATTATTTCGGTTCATCCTCTTTTTATACTACTATTATTATCAGAGTTATTGAGGCACAAACGCCAATGGACGTCTTCTGTGTAGAAAACGGACCCGAAACCATGTAACCTTATCGGTGTCCATTTGGGATGCCGGCCGGCCTTCCCGCCAACACCCTGCGCCAGACGATCGATTGTCATCGCCTCAAGCAGAGGGGCGATCCATTTCCGGCGCCACCAAGTCTACTTCACTACTCAGCTCTCGGTGAAAGGAGATAAGAAAAGCGCAGAGGGTACGTGAAGGTCGGGCGTATGATCAATGCCAATTTGTGCCATGTTTCGTTCAGGATTTCGTGAACATCAAATGATGTAAATGTCAATAGGACAAAACATAATGGCGCGTTGCAACTGCTTGGCTGATCGTTGTTGACGGTGTATATATACATGGGTAGAAATTTATTGTTGCCTGTTCACCCATCAACATAACGCCCCTCTTTGCCGGATTCCATCTTGATGATGGTAGAATAGAATACGATTATCGGTAGCAAGCCCCCTTAACAAGTCCGCGGAACAATGTCAGATGGCGGAACCGCAGCAGTGGCGTAGCTAAGAATACCCAACAATGAGCAACAAAGAGAAAGAAACTCATGCAGGTCGTTCCATGCTGTTGTCAAAAGCAACAAACCTGAGACCGAGCATATGAACTGAGCGTTTAAGAGGCAATCGCCAATCCCATCCGTACATGCCAAATGCTTATGTTCGATCGTCACCCCAGAGAGGGCGGTCATTACCATGAGCTTTTTTTTATTTTATTTTTTATATATTTTTATCTCGACCTTCCTCTCTTTGCTTAACGGTTACTGAGTCAGCAATCCCACAAAAAAGTTGGAAATGAAAGGGGAGGTTTATCATTGCCTTTTTAGCCGCATTAGAAAGTAATGAATTAAAAGGTGCGCTGTTTCATGGTACGAGGTGGCCAGAGTTCACGTTTCCCGATCCTGCAACTTAGGGTCCAACAGCGCCGGCACACTTTAAAAGACGCCGCCTTAACAATTTCGGACCGGTATCAGCCTGGGCCTTTGGGGCGCCTCTTCTTTTTTCTCTTCCATTGGGAACTATGTTCCCCATTTCACCGTTTTGCTCCTCCTGAAACAGTTCGCCAATATACACGACAAAAGCCCGTCTACCATTCAGCCTGAATCTATCATTTATAATAACTCTATCTGGTGTTCCGCCTGAAACAGTTTGCCAATATACATGACAAAATTCCATCCACCAATCAACCTAAATCTATTATTTCTAATAACTCTATCTTGTGTTCCTCCTGAACGATGATGCTCTTCGATCCACGACAGTCGCATTTCCCCCTCATTCGAGGGGAATATCGCTATAATAAAGCGTGAAATCACCACGACAATACATTCGCGCACTGGGTGTATTGTTCAGCAGGTTTCCGACGAGTTTTCCGGCCTCGGTGCTGGTAGTATGGTTAAGCGAGATATGGTTTCGATTGGTTACACGCTTATTGACTGTTACTCGAAGTATTGCCCAAAAATCATTAATACTAAAACACCTCATTACTTGATGTAATTGTATTGAGGTTTTTAACATTTTACAATCTTTATTTACATGCAGTTCGTCGTCAGCAACAAATTATTGTATTTTGTCGCTGCACGAAGGAAAATATATATATAAAATACTGATTCTTAACATGTTCTAAAGCTTCTAGCTTTAGGCCGTGGTTGGGGCACGGGGCCAGCTTCCATCCTGCCTATCTCAGCGGAACGGTCGATATCAACCCTGGTGTACGACCAGTGGCCCGTTATTGCGAAAGGTTTGAGGCGCAATCCAACAGGTGGTACCAACGCCGGGTGGTGAGCCGCATGGGGGAGTCCGTCGTTGTCGGGCAAGGCAGATATGCTCGAAAGAGTTGTCAGCGTCGAAAACCTACTTGTGAAGAACATCCACGACAAGGCAATGCCAAGCATATTGTGCTGATACGAGCGAGCCATCTCATACGATATCCGGGGCGACAGAGGCAAGAGGACTCTTGGATCCGATGGTGGAGTTAGACGGCGCCTTGGATATCGTAGCGTTCAGCATCCGAGGTCCCGTGCGTCCTCGAGTCTGTGGAAACGTGGATGCTGGCAGGGAAGGTGGATGGAAAGAAGCGCTGGCGAATGTACATGATCATCTTTGGGGAGGGGGGCAAGAGTAAAATTCGAGATGGATGAATAGATGAGATAAATTTTTTGGAATACAAAGGCTTGAGCGTAGAGAATTGGGTTGTAATATAAGCAGTACTTTTGTTTGCTAGATGATATAAACCGCGATGGCGGCCATGTTGACACTAAACTCCTTGTATACGATGGTGATACTTATAAAAACGATTTGCAGGATAAGCAATATGGACATCCCCGTTAAGTACCTAAAACAATTATGTTTTAGCAAAGTCGATTAAATGCACATACACAAATCCATTCTACGCCGGTATCCAAAATCTCACTTACCAAGCTCCCACCGCAGATGGCATCCCGTCAATGCCTGATTTCATCTCGACGACTAGCCGGAACGCCCAAAGGTACGCGGAGAACATGGCGATTGGCCAGCAGAAATGTCCTGTAGGCCCTAGCTTAAGGTCGCACACCAACACGTGTCTCAATAGCGCGGAGTACACTACCAGCACGTTAACAACAACCGTGGGGTTGCGGCGCTCCTCCGGTTCGAGGTAAAACCTGGAGCCCAGATTCAGCGTGATGGCGACCATTAAGTCGGCGAACAAGATCATGCACACCAAGTTCACGACCACATATGGCTTGCCCGAAGATACCACGCCCCACACCCGGAGCAGATTCGTGATGCTGAAGCACAGCGTCACCGGGCCCAAGACGGTACAGCTGTACCGCAAGCGATTTGGATCGATAAGGGTCTTACATGCGATAACGGCGCAGCTGCCCAGGCTGAAGAGCGTGCTGCAAAGGCGATGGTGAGATAGGCATCTGGAATAACAGGGTCGTTGGGTCGTATGTTCGAGCACTGGCGGTCGGTCGAGTTTATTTGATGGGGTATGGGGAACTGGATGGTCAAGGAGGCTCCTCAGAATGACGTGGAAGGTGAGTTTACAGAAAAGCTGAGCGAAGGGTCAATCCTCTGGAAGAATGGGCGGAACGGGAAATTCGGTTTGGCGGGTATAATTAAATTATTGTTCGAAACGGAAGCATTTTCCTGTGAGCTGCATAAAATATAATGTGATATATGTATATATTCTCGGAGCCCGACGGAGCTACTGGGCTTTGTTGCACCAAAGGCCATTGGGACTCCAATCTCCGGTTGTGGCCACGTATTAGAGTAAGTGTCATCAATAATGGTTTTGTCCAATTGCGATCGTACAATACAAACAAGCGGCCTTTCCTACGCAAGGCACGTAAGATCGGCATCAATACCATTATTTTATGACTAGGCCAGCAACAGTGCGAAGAGGCGGGGAGGGTAATAATGTGTATCAAGTAACTATGTATGTGAGGAAAAAA
>RQIL01009676.1:0-11770 GCA_003951145.1 Jimgerdemannia lactiflua | reverse complement strand
CAAAATGGGTAGAGGCCGGGCCCCTCAAAGAAGCCAATGCACAATCAATTGCCGATTTCTTACACAGAGAAATCATCTGCCGATTCAAGACCCCAAAGCAAGTTACCACAGACAGAGGGACAGAGTTCGTCAACCAGTTCCATGAGATTCTTTACAAAAAGTACAAGATTCAACACATCAAGACCACAGCCTATCACCCGCAAGGAAATGGACAAGCAGAACGAACCAACAAGACCCTCAAGAACATCATTGCCAAGATCTGTGATGAATACGGAAACTGGGACCACTATCTTACAATAGCATTATCCACTCTGCGGGATATATGATCACAAAGTACCCATTACACACCGCGAGAAATGCTATTCGGAGAAGAAAGTTCTAGTGGAAATTTGTCAGCAAACAATGACGCAATCTGGAAGCATGTGGACACGGAGATACGGAGATTGCATCAAATTAGAAAAAAGGCAGAGGATTATATCATCAAGGTGCAAGCACTTCAGCGGAACAATGCAGAAAAAACTCACAAGCCCCTGGAGATTATCAAGATAGGAGACGAAGTCCTAGTATATCGGAATATGGTGGAAGCTTCTTGGTCACGAAAACTGGAGTCCAAATGGGAAGGACCTTATCTGGTGCAAGATATAAAAGGGACTACTTTCTGACTACGAAAGCCCTCAGGCACAATAATCCCCACCACCATTCACTGAAACCGACTCAAGAGATACCATGGCAAATCAACAGAGTACAGCCACAGCCCTCAAGATCACTAGCGCTGTCCAAAGAGCTATAGAAAGACAGTGGTGCTCTACAGAACCACCTACAATGGATGAATCCTTTGACAGTATCCAAAGCATGGTAAACACGCACTTGTCCTGGATCTCACACTTCAAGGCCTATCAAAACCGAACCGAGTTTCAGGAATACTTCAAGTTGGGGCAACTGTTGAACTCAAAACTAGCCATGGACGGAGAAGATTGGATTCGTGAGTGTCAGCTCTCTCACACTCAGATCCTCATTGCTACCAGAATATACCATCTATTCAAGGATGACGAACCAGCTCTAGCCCAGTTCAGAGGAGTAGTACCAGGAGATTTCAGCCAGGTTAGAAGACAATATTGGGAGAATGTAATGACACAAATTGCGCAGTACAAAGAGATTCAGATAGTTGAAGCTTGGGAATTCGAGTGAATAGGATGTTTCAGAGATGAATCACCTATTCAGGAGGAAGTTGTGACGGTTGACCCGAAATAGTAACAGGAATCAGGGGAAAAGACATTTGATCGTGGCACACAAATCCAATTCCCGATATAGTATAGCAGTCATTCTACAACTGTAGAAACTTTAGCAACTGTAGAAATTCTACAGATGTAGAGATCTTAACAGATGTAGAGATCTTAGCAGATGTAGAGATCTTAGCAGATGTAGAGACTAACTCATAAGAAATATAGTCATAACTTAGCCACCTCATAGCTAGTAAACTTGTATAAATAACCCAGTATCTTAGAGTGAATAAACCTCAGATTGAAAGTGTTAGCGTAAAGAACAAGTATACTGATAAAGGGACTTTCGGGATTACCTCTTTGACACATTTGGCCTCATGGAACTACTGACTCTGGGAGTCAAGAAGACAAGAATTCAAGATAAAGAAATCCGACGTACTTGCTAAGTTTAGCGTCCGCTACGTTACAATAGATAAAATGCTATGAAACAGAGTTATCAGACCCTCATCAAGCCCCTGGGCTTCACCAGCAATTATTGTACCAAAGAAAGGAGGATGGAGACTAGTTATGGACTTCAGAAAACTCAACAAGGTCACTACAGAAGATTCCTACCCACTGTCAAGAATCAATGACCTCCTCAATGCCCTCAGAAAAGCCAAGTACATAACCACCACTGACCAGTTCCAAGGATTTCAAGTAATCCTCATTGCCAAGGAAGATATCTGCAAGATGGCCTTTATTATCAGATGAGGACAGTATGAATACCTTTGAATGCCATTTGGACTCTACAATGCCCCAGCCTCATTCTAACAAATGATGAACCATATTTACCAGGAACTCATTGGGAGAAATGTACTAGTCTATATAGATGATGTAATCATCTACTCCGAAACATAAGAGTAGCATTTGCAAGATCTCTGTGAAGTATTCAACACCATCCAAAGCTCAGGACTCAGACTCAATGTCAAGAAGTGCTTCTTTGGAAAACATCAAGTCAAATATCTAGAATATATTGTCTCAGCTCAAGGCACACATGCTGACCCCTGCAAGGTAGAGAAAGTCAAGAACTACCCAACCTCCATCTTGGCGAAGGAGACTCTATTCTTCCTCATATTAGCATCCTACTATCGGCAATTCATCTCAAGATTCTCAGACAAGGCAGCATCTCTCTGAGATATCTCCAAGAAGGACTAACCATTCTACTGAAAGAAAGACCAGCAAAAGTCTTTTGATCTACTCAAGAAGGCCCTCACTGAAGCCCCAGTTCTGGTGCAATCAGATTTTAACAAACCCTTCATCCTGGCAACCAATACCTCAGCCCTAGGACTTGGATCTATTCTGTTACAGCAAGATGACCATAAGAGAGAGCATGTTATCGAATATGCTAGCAAGGCCACAAATGAATCACAGGCAAACTATGAAGCCACCAAGTTGAAATGCCTGGCAATAGTATGGGCAGTAGACCACTTCTGCCACTATCTTCTGGGAAAAAGATTTGCCCTCATTATAGACTATTAAGCCCTACAATAGTTGTTCAAGAAACCAGAGCCCTCAGGAATCTTTGCAAGATGGATCATATCTTTACAAGAATACTAGTTCACCATCATCTATAAGAAAGGTGCCAAGAATTCCAATGTCGATACTCTGTTAAGAATCCCCCAAACTCAACAAGAAGGAAAGGAGTCCCTACAAGAGAAGACTGCTTTCTGCTCACTCAAATGAACCAAGATCTATGCCTCACCCTCACCTGGAGCCTGTACCATAGGAGCTTCAAGAAAGGAATCCAGCCTGCCTACAAGCTGTTCATCCAAAGGAACCTCAAGAAATTTCAAGAAGGCGATGATGAACTTTAGAGAGTAGAAGGAGATCAATACACCTAAGTCCCAAGAAAAGACAAAGTACCAAAAATTCTGACAATAAATCATGACCGGAATGCACATTGAGGAATTGGCACCACTATTGTAAGAATCAAGAAGCAATACTGGTGGCCCAAGATGAGAAAACAAATTTCAATACACATTCAACAATGTGATATCTGCCAAAGATACTGACAGAAACCCACCAACTAAGTACCATTAATACCAATTGTAGCACTAGCTGGAGTCTTTCAAAGACTAGGAATAGACATCATTGGACCCCTATCAGTAACCAGCCAAGGAAGATGCTACATTCTCACCATCGAAGACCACCTGACGAAATGGCCAGAAGTCTTTACTATTGAGTCTGCTAATGCCCAGACAATTATCGAAATCCTGTATGATGAAATCTTCAGTTGCCATGGTATCCCCAAGGAAATCATTACAGACCAAGGCTGTGAGTTTGTCAACGAAGCCATAAAGACCTTTGCAAGCAACTTTAAGATCAAGCTATGACCAATGATGGCTTACCACCCCCAGGCAAATGGACTCACAGAATGAATGAACCAGACCATCAAGCGAGGTCTCAGCAGGACCAGAGATCAACTAAACTGAGATATATACCTGCCAGCAATCTTGTTCAGCATCTGTATCTCTAAGGCCACTGTTACTCAGCAGACTCCCTTCTATCTGGTGTATGGCTGAGAAGCTCAATACCCTGAGGAATCAATCTAGCTAGATTTGGCAAAACAAGTCACAGAAGAAATCACTCAGTTACATAAAGTATGCCAGCAAGCACGAGGATTCATTGCTCAAGCCCAGGAATGACAAAAGAAGTACTATGATCACAAGGCCGATTTGGACCCTCTGTATACCGGATAGCAAGTTCTGGTATACCACACCATCATAGAAGGAAACTGGAGTGCCAAGCTTGAACTGAAATGGGAAGGACTATATCTCATTCACCAAGTTTTCACAAACCACACCTACCAACTCAAGACCATGGATGGAGTTCTACTCAAGACCAAGATATACTACAACTGCATCAGACCCTATTATCTGGCAGAGACAAAATGCATTGCCCAATCCCTATATTGACTTCCTTGAATTGTCAACAATATGTAGCAATAACCAGTGCCTTAAGCATCGGAAGTTTACCTTGGGACCCCAAAACCAGCAGGACATCTAGTGGACTAAAGAATACCGAAATGAAGCTGCTAGCTAGGTTTGAACCCCTCTCAGATAGTTAGTCCAGTAATAAGCCCTCTGCCCTATACGAGGATGGCCAGTCCCTGCCAATATACCAACAAACTCTTTCTGGAGAAATTCAAGACCCTGCAACCTCTGTGTAACCCTCACCACTGAGGACAGCTCTAATTTTGTAAGAGGCAGATGTGATGTGCACAATTGACAATATGGAGTATAAGTGACTGCTAAGATCAGACAATATATGGTGTGACAATCAAGTGAACAACCTAATGCATCAAGTGACTACCTCAAAAGAAGTAAGGATAATCTGAGCCAAAATGAAAGAACATATTACTTAAAGGAGACCCAGCCCCAGCCTCAGAATCATTACCAAAGAATGAAGAACTTTCCCACAATGCCTCCTACTTGCCGCTCCAATCAGACTTCCCACTACTCTACTCCTTTGCTTAGGCTGAAGACCCTGGTCTTCGAAGCTATCAAGAAGGCTATTTGGCACCCCAATACCTCTGAATATCTGAACTTCTACACTGAGGACCTTGGGTACTTCATTAACTACTGATACATAATGACCCAACAGCTCAAAGATACTACCAAATAAATGACCCTCTGGCATAACTATGAAATCAGACACTGCCTTCACAATAAAACTCAAGAAGATGACTAGGAAGACCTCATTACTGAATTGTTAACCACCAGCCGGCTAGTCAAGAGAGCCCTCCATGTCTACCAGATATTCCACCACATCCTCTGGGCTATAGTATATTTGTGAGGAGTAACTATTGGAAGCCTCACCCACCTGACAGTTGAAGAAGCCAACTGGATAGAAGCTGAAGTAGCCAACTATATCAGAAGTAATTGTATTGCTGTGGGAAGCCAACAAACCAAACCCACTTTGCCAGGTTTCTACACTACCCACCTCTGAGATAACCATCAAGGTCACCTCATGAGCCTTATAGAGATATTTGAAGGACTGCCCATCACTGTTGAAGCACCCACCAGAGCCACCCAAATGATCCACCATCCTGTCAGCCTTAATTCACACTATATCATTTGGAAGCCAAATCAAGAGAAGCTCAAGAAGTCTCTATCTTTGAAGAGGAGGATCAAGAACTCCAATACCCCACTCCTGAAGCAGCCTCTTCTGATGCTGAAACCGATGAATCCTCAGAAGAAGAAGAGGAAGAGCAACAGAGAGTTTATCAGTCCTCTGTCTGTATTCAAGCTATCCGAGGATTGGAGAATATTGTTGAAGATGATTGGCCACTATTCTACCCCCTCACCTCTTGGCCAGCACTTCCTCCTTTCAAAGAATGGAATGATGAAGTCACACCCCAGTAAGATGACTTGTTTGCTACTGATAAGGGTTACTATATTATTTAAAGCTGACAAACATCCTTATACTGAATTTGTCAGCAACCCTAATCCCATGTCAGCAGTGTAAACATCCATCACATTGTGCAAGCCAATGGTATATCTGTATTCAGTAAACATCTATTGCATCATGTGAGCCAATGGTGCATCTGTATTAGTAAACATCTATCACATTGTACAATCCAATGGTGTATCTGTATTCAGCGTTACATCCATATTCTTATCCAGCAGTAAACATTTATTGCAGCCTGCAAGCCAATAGCTTAACCACATAACATAGCCACACTATAGTTAGTAACCAGATAGCAACCATACATTCGATATGAGAAAACCTGTATAAATACCCCCCCAAACTGTAGTGAATAAACCTCAGTCAATTAGCTTTTATCTGAATGACATTGAAGTCTGATGTAAGATAAACCACCTTAAGTTTAAGTATAAGAACTTTGGGAAAGACTCCAAGAGCCAAGAATAACTCTTGTTCAAGGACCGCCAATCACTATTCAAGTTTCAAGACCAAAGACCACTGCCAGAAAACTGCCAGAAAACTGCCAGGAAAACCATCAAGAACTACTGCCAAGTTAAGAAAACCACACCTGAGATTTAAGTCAGTCAAGTTACTTTTGCCACTGCTAGCTAAGGAAAGCCACCAGGAAACTATCACCAAGATCCCATTTAAACTGCTATTTGGATTGCATATTCACCCCTGCATTCAAGATTCAAGACCCATACATTCAAGTATAAAGACTCCCCCCCCTGAGACCCAAGGAACCCAAGGATACCAACTGTATACAGATACAAGACTGACAGAAAAGCCAGGACCACCGTCATTCACCTATCATCCTCAAGTTAATAAGTCAGATAGATGAGCAAGCAATCAATCTCTATTTTCTTTACTTGTACTGTGCCATGAACTGCCAAGAATTATTGACCGATCATCATGGACCCTCTGTATATATTCAAGTTATAGCATCACACACATTGATAATTGACCCACATATTCAGCCTACATACTCAAGTAATTGCTGCCCTATAAAGTACAACTAAGTCATCATCAACCACTAAACAACTGAGCCATCAAAGTCTATCATCATCCATTATCCACTCAACCCCTTTCAATGTATGAATTGAACAAGCCAATCATGTGACCACTAACTTATATTCATTCTTTTATTTTGATATACATATCATGTACTTCATCAAGTGGCACATTGAGCCATGCTTCAAGCTTATAGTTATACAAATCACATGCCACAATATATATATATGTATCTAGTCAACTTTTGGTATTACAATAGATAATAGGGACAGTCCAGTTATATGCTTGGGAAGAGATAGAAACTCATAAAGATTTAGATATAGACTGCAACAATGTTTTTGAAAAAAAAATTTATATAATATGTTACCCACAGATCACATGTTGCCAAGGGTCAGGATTATGGCTGCAGTCACATATAAATGGTCACATGGTGTGGTTTATAGATTCGCCACACTATATTACTCAATTAGGCATTATGCAATTATTGTTCGCACCTCTTCCCATCCCGCTCAATCACTACCATACAGTTTCACTTCCACCCACCTCCCTCTTGTACACCTTTTCATGTCAGGTTCTTTGAACTGACCAATGCAATACATTCAAGACAGAACTTTCCTCATACATGCATTCACCCAATACATAAACATATATTCATCTAATTTATTATTCACAAAGAGACAGGAGGGTTGGGTTTGGAGTAGTAAGACAGAGATTTAATCATCAATCAGATGTGTAAAGGCACACAACTTGGATGATCAATAAACCAAATACCCCCTTTCTTCCTTTCTTCTTCAAGTTTCCCCAAGTATACAACAAAGGTTATGAGCCTCACTAGCAAAAGTGGATAATAAGACACCTCTTTAACATATGCTACACTATGTATGAAGAAGATGTCAAACTCAGAAAGCCCAAGCATAATACCAAGCATGAGTCTGCCAAGTAATACAAGTGGAGTGAGTACTGGTATGGATACACTTCCAATAGTTACAGATACTCTGGTGGCAGTAACTACAATGACAAAAAGGATGATTCCTGTCTTCAATGGTAAGGATTATACTATATGAATATATTATATGAGAAATCTATTATAGAAATATAGTCTGGAGAATTATTGAAAGCCTCAGATATAAGTAATAAGATATGATACTATAAAGAATTACAAGGCATTAAGAAAGATTACCTTTACTCTATTAAATGAGCAAATGAAACTTATCATGAATACTATAATAGCAAATGAGGTCTAGAAGATTCTAAATAATCATTATTAATAGACATCTATAGCAAATAGATTCCACCTGAAGATACAACTATTCAATCTTTAGAAGAAGTCTAAGAAGAGTATCCAGAAATACATTGACTATATCAATGATCTGGAAAATCAGGTAAATTCTCTTTCTATACTGACAGATCTCATCAGAGAAGAAAACAAGGTTCTGGCTCTTATATAATGCCTTTTCAAGATATATAATATAGTCATTTCTACTATATAAGAATCTGACAAGCTATCAGACTATAAGTATATAGTCATAAGCTTATTAAATAAGAAATCAAAACAAAGTAATAGTGTCAATAAAGATTATGATGAGGAAATATTCTATAGAGTATGTGGTTGAGTCAAAGATAAATAAGGCAAAGAATGAGAATAAAACCAGCAACACAATAGTCAATAAGCTAAATTTGATAGTAAATGCTTTTATTATAATAAGTTTGGACATTATATATAAGATTGCAACCTCAAGAAGAAGAAAAGGAGTGATAAATGTGGATAGACAAATGTTGTAAATACAAACAACAACCAAGACAGATATTTAGAGCATGTTCTTCATAGAGGCAGTAGCCTACATATATACAAATATAGAAGAAGTGGGAAACACTTTTATACTGATGAAAAATGATATAAGTGCAAGTACCAATATAAGCTATACACTAAGCAGTATCAATGTATGTAGTAGAAGATCTGGCTTATAGATTCTGACATAATGCAATATATAATAGTACATTGTGAGTAGTTCTCTACATATAAGAAATTTGAGTATCCCATATCTATTAAACTAGGTGACAATAATGTAATCTATACTTAGGGCAAAGGCAATGTCAGTATAGGAAAGTTGATGAATCCTCAGATACTTTCGCAGTTATATTATACACTCCAGATATCAGCAAAAATCTCTTCTTAATAGAATAAAAGATGGCTTGAGAAGATAAAGAAGTAAATATATATCCAAATAGTATAATAGTAATTAATCTAAAGAATAATAAGAAACTAATATATATATATATCAAAAAGAGAGAACCTATATGCAACCAATAGTATGCCAAATAGTACATTGGCATATTCGATAACAGTGACTGATACCTGGCATATATGGTATGAATGCTTAGGATATATCAGCCAGACAAGCTTAGAGCAGATGATGAAGAATTGTTCAGTAAGAGGATTGCCAAGCTATATATTTCTAAATTCTTTTGCAATAATTGTGCAGCAAATAAGACTTTCCAGAGATTCTTTCAGAAATGGAAAAAATGAGCAAACAGCATAATCAATCTCATATACATAGATATCTGTAGTCTTATATATATTATTACATTCTAAGATAAGATACTTCATTACATTCATCAATAATTAAACTTGTAAAGTCTACGCATACTTCTTATTAGTAAAGAGTGAGGTATTTGAGAAGTTCAAGGAATTCAAGATGAGTATGGAGAATGAAAGAAAATATCAAATAAGAATGCTATATTCTGACAATGAGACAGAATATATAAATAAGTCTTTTAAATATTTTTTGAAAGAGTATGAAATATGGCATAATAGGACAGCTTCTTATACCCCACAACCAAACAGCATGGCAGAATGATTTAATCAAATGATTGTTGAGATAGCTCAAATGATGATAAATGCAGCTGGTCTGCCATAGTTCTTTTGAGCAGAAATGTTAAATATGGTAACATATATATACAACTGATGCATCTCTCAAGCTCTATACAAAGAATGCAGCAGTGAGTAATTCAAAGATGCCAATCTTACTCTAAAGAATTATGAAGTAGATCCAAGCCTAATATCTCACACTTATAGACATTCAGAAGTAAGGCTTACATCTTAAATAAAAGTGGTAATGAGGCAAATTTGAGCCTAAGGTGGATAAGTATATATTTCTTAGATATAATGAAGTAGTATATAGACTATAGAATTTACAAAAGCATGGTATAATTATCTCTTATGATATTCAATTCAAAAAGAGAGTAAAGAAATGAGAAATTTGTATAGAAATTTCTATACCTATATTAAATCCACTAATGATGAGTGAAACTATACCAATGGTAAGTATGACTACACCAATGGTTGGGACTCTAGTGATGTAATCTATATCTATGAGATCGACAGTGCAATTATCTATGAAACTCTCTGAACTGAAAATTATAGAGATTATAGATAATGAAGAGGAAGAGAATATCTCTCCAAAAGGCAAGAAAAAGTGCAAGTCTGGAATAGATAATGAAGTTCAAATAGATTTAGAGAATTATTGAAATTTATCTAAGTTATCCAGCTGCAAACAACATTATGTAAACTATACTTGTAAATGTGCTTATATAGCAATGACTGGTGAGCCAGCAAGTTATGATGAAGCCATTTATTTGGATGATAAGAAGGAGTGGAAAAAGGCTATAGATGAAAAATATAGCTCACTCATTGAAAACAATATATGGGACTTAGTCCTTCTTTTAGTGAATTGATAAGCTATAGGATCCCAATAAGTATATAAAATTAAGGGTGATAGCAATGACAGCATAGAATAGTACAAGACCTGATTTGTGACAAAGAGATACTCACAAGACTTTGGAATTAATTATGACAAAACATTTTCCCTGGTATTCAAGCTCACTTTATTTAGAATACTTCTTGTGATCAAAACTAAGTACAATTACGAAATCCATCAAATGGATGTTAAGATAGCCTTTCTAAATAGAGATGTGGATATCAAACTCTATGTCCATCAATTACAAGGGTATGAACTCTATGATAATGAGAAGAAGTTAGTATACAGACTATATAAAGGTCTTTATGGCATAAAAACAGCAAGACTATAGAACTGAAAGATTGATGAATATCTCATAGAAGACAATAGGTTCAAACAATATAAAGCAGACTCATACATATATACTTATCATATATTCTCAGGAATAATATATCTGGGATTTGGGTTAATGATATCATTCTGGTTGGAATGATAAGTAAAATCAACAAAGTAAAGACAGCATTATGTAAGAAATTCAAGATGACAGATATGGGTGATATATCTTTTCTTTTGGAGATATCTATTATACATGATAGGAATATATATACTATATACCTAAGCCAAGGAGTATATATTTAGACAATATTCAAGCAATTTGACATGAGTGAATATAAGCCAGTTGGACATCTATAGAGACATCTATAAGACTAAAGAAGTCTGATATATCCAATAAATACAATGATATCTCCTATTAATAAGCAGTGGGATCTCTTATGTATCTTATGCTTGAAATAAGATCCAATATATCATATATAATCAACAAAGTGGTATAATATTCATCATACTATGATTATTTATCATACTATGATAATTCACATTAGATGATAATTAAGCATATGTATATTATAATATAGTGGATGCTAAACTTGCCAAGTATATCAGATTTCTTTATCTTGAATTCTTTTCTTGACTCTCAGAGCCAGTAGTTCTGTAAGATCAAATATATCAAAGAGGTAATCCTGAAGGTCTTTTATTGATATACTTGATCTTTATCCTAATACTTTTGATCTGAGGTTTATTCACTCAAAGATACTGGAATATTTATACAGATTTGCTAGCTATGAGGTGGCTGAGTTATGCTATATTTTCCTGTGAGTTACTTTTTATAACTGTAAATCCTCTACATCTACTAAGATTTCTATAATCATAAAAGATTTATATCTGTAGAATTTCTACAGTTGCAAAATTTTCTACAATTATAGAATTGACTACTATACTATATTGGAAATTGGATTTAGATACTATGATTAAATGTCTATTCTCTCTTTTTTTTTTTTT
>RQIL01009665.1:0-21600 GCA_003951145.1 Jimgerdemannia lactiflua | reverse complement strand
TATAAATATTAAGTCAAAAAAAAAAATTACAACTAAATTTAGCTACATCATATTATATATATTGTAATGTGCCTGGCTCAATAGAGGCAAATTATAATGTGTAGATTGGCTTGAGCCCCCAGTTACTTTTTCAAAAAGCAATAAAATGCTTAGGTATTTGGTCAGATTAATGCTCCCAAACAAATCAAATCAATTCATTTGAATTGAATCAAATTGGGGATTTTTCAATTCGAATTGAATTGAATTGAGGTCTGATTCAAAACCTATTTATAGAAATGTAGTAACTCGACGAATACACATCCAAATTTAATGATCGTTAGCTTGTTAAATTCCCTTATATAGGGGGAATCTAACAAGCTACAGATAATTGAATTTGGATGTGTATTCATCAAGTTATTTGATTTCTAAAAATAGAGTTCAAATCAGACTTCGAATCTAATCAAATTTAGGTCCAATTCGATTCAATTCGATTCATTGGGAGCACTATGTCAGGTACTTGGTGTTTAGTGATATAATATATTCAACAGCTGAAAACTTTCTGCAAGCAATTTCCTAATTTGGCAGCATTCTTGGGTGTATGATGGTTCTTTGTATTGCTCAGTGATCTTGTGTATGGTGAATTTGGTGGATTTCCTTAAAAGCATGAGCTCTCTGGGAATCTGTGATCAGTTTCCTTATAGGTGTGGGGTCTGGATACAAGTTGCTGGTGTGACAGTGATCAATGGGCAATCAGGTTTCTTATTCAGACAAGTGGCAGGTTTCTTGAGTGTGATCTCTTTGAACAATGTGGATTGAGTGGACAATGTGGCTAAGCAGTCAATGCGGCTAAGTGGGTGATACAGATTACTTGAACAATGTGGTCTTTTGATATGGACTTTAAGTGAGGCAGTTAGAATGAGGCAGATTCTGTAAAACATGGCAGATTGATAGGCAAAATATAGATTGATGTGGACTTTCTCTTGAAAATAAGGTGGCTTATTCCTTAAGCAGCAAACTTGAATGATGTGGATTGGCAGTATGTGGCGGATTGGTGGACAAAAACATGGCAGACTTAAATGCAGCAGCTTTTCTTTAAGTGGCAGGTTACTCAAATGGCAGCAAAGTTCTTTACTCAAACTTGGTGGCAAAACTTCAGGCTTATCTGGCAAGCAAACCAAAAGGGCAGACTTCTTTAAAAATGGTAAACTTCTCTTCAGGCTTATCTGGCAAGTGAATCAATAACTTCTTTGTATTGGAAAGTGGACCAGAGTGGAAATGAAGAAAGCTCACAATCTCCTTTTAATAGTAGCTCATTAGTAGGTGTATCTCCTAAGTGTTAAAATCCAATCTTTAGAACCAAAGAGCTTTTGGCAGGTATTTCTCTTAAGTGTGTTTGGCAGACAGACTTGTCTTTTGCTTTCGATTCAATTGTGGACTGAGGTTTATTCACTCTTATCTCTGGGATATTTTATACATTGTGGTTGTTACCTTATTGCTATCTGGCTAACTATAGAATACTATTTATGAGGTTATAGTCACTATAAGAGGTTATGGTCACTGTAAGATTATGGTCACTGTAAGGAGTACTTTCTAGTTTAGCTATCTGAGTTATTTATATAGTTTTTCCACAGCAATGGTTGCTGTGCTGGTTACTATGCTATGCTAAGTATTCATGTCATCTTATTCACATCATCTGACTGAGTTATGAGGTAGCTACATTTTTGTGGTTTGTTACATCAGCCCCCACTAAAGAGTGGGCTGTCTCAGACTAACCTTTAGTCATCATTCCAATAACCATAAGCATCTTCTGCATCTATGCCATTACTATCATCTTCTTCTATATCTGGGTCACTCTATTCTAGTTCAAGGTCCTCTTCTAGTTCTTTGGGAAATAAGATGTCTACTTGTTGGAGAGTGCTCTAAAAGGTGATCTTATTCATCTGTTGAATGTCATTGAGATAGAAATGGGCCTGCACCAATACTTCAACATTTTGTTTGAATAAGGTATAGATTCATTTGACAGCCCTTGCTTCACAGATAGTAACTCCTACTGAACTTCTTATATATGATTGATCTTGTAACAGTTGTCTGATATTATAGAAGACCTGTAGCTAGTAGATCTGAAGCAACCTTTGGGCAATAGCAAGGATCTCTTGGTGCTTCTGGATTTATGGAACCAATGTTCCTTCAGATTGATAGAATTGTTGTAAGAGAATTGGAAGGGCTTGAAAGGAACTGAGAATAAGAGCTTGGATATACTGATCAATCATAGTCTGTACAGGTATATTTTGAGTTGATTGATATGAACTGGAGTTTTCAAGATTTGTCCATCCATACTTCTTATATAGATGCTGGTTCCTCTGATATTGTGTATAAGGTATGGTCCTTCCTATTTCAGTTCCAGTTTGGCAGCAAAATTTATCTCAATTATACTTCTCCGAACTAGACTTGATCTCCAATCTTGATCTTCTGATCCTTCTGCTTCTGGTTAAAATACTTCTTTTGTCTTTCCTGGGCCTTAATAATCTGATTTTGGTATCTTTTTACAGCTTATCTTCTTTTTTAAGAAGCTTTCCAAGGTTCTCATGGTCAGTAGTTCTGGTTTTTCTGGAAAATATCATTTCAAAGGGCATTTGTTTGGTTGAGGCAGCAGGGGTATTTTGGATTTCCAACAGGATTTCATATAAGCAGAGATCTCAATTGGTAGGACCAATCTTGGCAAATTCTTTCTTGATGGTCTGCTTCATTCTTTTGGTTATTCCATTGGTTTGTAGGTGATAAGAAGTAGTTCTTTTCAGGTAGATCCCATGAATTCATACATAACTTGAGATTATGATATTCACAAATTCAGTTTCTCAGTCAGAGATAAGTTATTAAGGGGGTCCTTATTGGAGAGAGAGGTCATGAAGATGTCCAATAATGGTCAGGACATCTGCAATCTCCATAGGGTATACTTTAGGCCATTTGATCAGATGTTCAATAAATATCAGAATGTATCTGTTTCATTTTGGTATTACTGACAGGGGTTCAATTATATCTATTGTGAACTTTAGGAGGAAGAGAAGCGATATTTATTTATTACTCAAGTAACGTGCTTTTACATGTTTGTTGATGATGTCACCCCAACGCCACTGCGCCACAAATTATCTATATCAAGTGCTATATCGAGTTGCAATCTGTAATCTCAATACTCCCGCTCAACAAGATAAAGAATGCAAATGCAAACAAAATATTACCAATGGGATGCTATCTAGATGACTGAAGAAGGTCGAAATTCCCTGCTTATAAGCATAAAAATAGGTAAGAGAAGTAGTGAAAAATGGAAATCCTGAGCAATGTTATAGGTTCCCATTGCAAATATTTGCCATAACACTCATTCTATCTGTCGTTTCGCCGTAATATTTATTTTTACCCATCGTTCACCATAATACCCATTCCTTGCACGCAAAAATCGAACTTTGCCTTTGGATGGGCCTTCGTTAGCGAATCTGCCACCATTTGCTCCATAGGGATGAATAACAGGCGTATAGCCTTGTTTTCAACGCATTCTCGTATGTAGTGGTGCTGTATATCGATATGCTTAGTCCTTGCATGATGTATAGGGTTCTTTGCCAAAGCAATGGTGGATTGGTTGTCCTGTCATATAGTCATAGATTCTTGAGAGAATCCCAGATCCTTTAGTAGTTCACGAAGCCAGATGGCTTCCTTCGTCGCCATAGACAACACTTGATATTCCGCTTGCATAGACGATGTCGCTACTGATGATTGCTTACGAGTTTGCCATGAGATGGCTCCACCGTCATCGAGATAGAAGAAGTATCCTGTCATAGACCTTCTGTCATCCAAGTCCCCAGCCCAATCAGCATCACACATGCCAGAAAGGCTTATAGTAACAGTACTCCCACTTAATCTTTTAACTCCTTTATCACTCAAGTTGAGCATATAACTCTTTGTACCTTTAATGTATCTGCATATGTGCTTGATTGCCATCCAATGTGAGTTGTTGTAGCATGATGCGTATTGTGCCACTTTGTTGATTGCATATGATAGGTCGGGTCTTGTCCCGAGCATTAGATACATAAGGGATCCTACTGCTTGTCAATAAGGAATATCATTGTTGTCGGGTATATCAGACTTCTTTAATCTCACAGACGTCTCCATCAGTATTCCGACTGGCTTGCACTCACTTATGCCGAATTGCTTGAGTAGTGTCTGAATGTAGGCTTTTTGGCTTAGGTGTATAGTACGCACACTCCTGTCACATATGATGGATATCCCCAAAAGGAAAGATGTGTCACCCAAATCTGTCATCTTGAACTTCTTGCATAGTGCCACCTTTACTTCGTTGATCTCACTTGTCCTCCCAACTAGAATGATATCATCGACCCAAATTTCCAGGTACACCATTCCTGAGGATGTATGACAAGTATATATGCATGGGTCTTCCTCACATCATTTGAACCTGTTCTCTTCTATGAGATAATCGTCGATTTTTCGATTCCATAGCCTTGCCGCCTGTTTTATGCTATAGAGGCCTTTGTGTAGTCTGCATATTAACTCCTTCTCATTGTCATAAAGTTCATATCCTTGTGTTTGAAGAACATATAGTTCGGTATCCACGTCTTCATTTAGGAAGGCTGTCTTAATGTCCATTTGATGTATCTCATAGTTATACTTGGCTTCGATCACAAGAAGTATTCTAAGCAAAGTAAGCTTAAATACTGGGGAAAACATCTCGTCATAGTCGACTCCAAAGTCTTGTGAATACTCCTTTGCCATGAATCGGGCCTTGTATCACTCTACGCCGCCATTGCTATCATGCTTGATTTTATACACCCATTGGGATCCTATGGCTTGTTGATTTGCCGGAAGAGGGACCAAGTCCCACATGTCGTTCTCGATGAGTGAGTTGTACTCCTCTTCTATAGCCTTTTTCCACTCCTTTTTATCATTTGATTGAATGGCTTCATCATAGTGTACTGGTTCACCAGTCATTGCTATGTAAGCGCATTTGCAGGTGTAGTTCACGTGACGTTGTTTGTGACGAGATGACTTGGGTGGGTCCCAGTAATTTCCCAGATCCACTTGGACTTTGTTATCCATCCCAGATTTGTGCTTTTTCTTATCCTTCGGAGAGATGTCCTCTTCGTTATCCGAAATCTCCGTAATTCTCGGTTCAGGGGGTCTCGTAGGTACTTGCGCTATTGATCTCGTAGGCATAGGTTGTACCATTGTTGCTGGAATCGTTGGTGTAGTTGCATTCACTGTCAGCGTAGTTCCACTCACCATTGAATTGATTACAGATATAGGAATTTCCACACGAATTTCCTTTGCTTTCTCTTTGAACTGAACATCGCAAGAGATGACTATACTGCACTTTTGGGTGTTTCACAACCTATACGCTGATCTGTCGTATCCAAGGAATATATGCTTATCTGCTTTAGGCTCAAATTTTCCTCTATTTCCACCCTTATCCAATATGTAAGCCTCACTTCTGAATGTCCGTAAGTGTGAGACGTCGGGCTTGGATCCGCTCCACAGTTCTTCAGGTATGAGGTTATCATCCTTCAACTGTACGTCACTTTCTTTACTTAAGGCTCGAGAAATGCATCGATTGCGTATGTATACTGCTGTGTTCAATGCTTTGGCCCAGAAGAATTCTGGCAAACCAGCTGCATTCATCATCATTCAGGCCATCTCGATGATCGTCTGATTGAACCATTCCGCCACGCCATTTTGTTGCGGAGTATAGGGAGCCATTCTAGTATGTCATATTTCATGCTCTTTTAGGAATTGTTTGAAGGACTTATTTATGTATTCTGTCCTGTTATCCGAGTGTAACATCCTTATCTGATGTTTCATATCATTCTCCATGCTTGCCTTGAATTCTTTGAATTTTTCGAATGCTTCGCTCTTTGCTGAGAGGAAGTATACATGTACCTTATGAGTGTAGTCGTCTATGAAAGTAATGAAATACTTCTTCCTGGAATGTGATGATGTATGCATGGGACCACAGATGTCTGTATGTATAAGATCAAGTATACCATTTGCTCGCTTCGTCCATTCCTGAAAAGACCTTCAAGAAGCCTTATTCGCTGCACAGTCATCACAAAAGAAATTCGGAGATGTACAGTTCGGCAATCCTTTCACCGAGCTATTTCTCATCATCCGTTCTAAGCTTGTCTGGCCAATGTGTCCTAACCGTTCATTCTATTCATGCCAGGTGTCATTTGTTGTTGCGGAATATGCCGATGTACTGTTCGGCATGCCGTTGTTTGCGTAAAGGTTCCCTCTTTTCAATGCATACATTAATTCCTTATTGTTCTTTAGATCGATTACTGTTATGCCATTTAGACATATGTTAACTCCTTGGTCTCCTTGAGCCATCATTTGTCCTATCGAGAAGAGATTTTTGCCTATATCCAGAGTGTAAAGTATGTCTGCAAAGGTGCCTGAGGGTTCTTTGACCTTTTCATGCAGGTGTATACCAACATTTCCTTTGCCCTGAGCATAAATCACATTGTTGTCACCTAGTTTGATACGTATGGGATGTTCGAACTTCTCATATGTAGAGAACCACTCATGGTGCACCATCATATGTTGTGTTGCGCCGGAATCCATGAGCCAAACTTCTTCGCTGCACATATTAGCGCTCGTGCTTACGTTTGCATATTGACAGCTCTCCGCCTCTGTGAAGAACATCCCGTCGCTACTCAGATTGTTGGTGTCCATGACGTTCGCCTGACCACATTGATCTCCCTTTTCTTTCTTCTTTAGATTGCAGTCTTGGACGCGATGTCCAGGCTTATCACAGTAGAAGCACTTACTGCCGAATTTGGTGCGTTGACCATCTCATTGTCCATCGCGTTGACCTCGTCCTTTGCTTGGCTTTCCTTTGCCTCGACTACACGCGCCATAGAATGCTTTCTCGTCATAATCTTCATTTGCGCCATTGTTCTACCTTGATTCATCGTTTAATAGGCTCGTGACAACGTCCTTGTAATCCGAAAGCCTATTGGATTCCAGCATAGCGGATACGACCACGTTATACATGTCTGGAAGGCCTTGCATAAGGGCCAGGACCTTGTCTTCCTCCCTGATGAGGTCTGCCGGCATAGAAAGTGAGTTCACCTAATTCGTCAGATCGTTGACACGGTTGGAATATTCTTGAATGCTCTCCTTGGGCTTCATCTGTAGAGTAAATAATTGTCCCTTCAGGTGGAATCTGTTGGATGCAGATGCTTATTGATGGTGATCGCATAGAGTCTCCCAGGCTTCATTTGCCATTGTAGCATTCATAACAAGTTTCATTTGCTCATTTGATAGAGTGAACGTGATCTCCCTCAACGCCTTGCAATCCTTCGCTGGGTCGTATCTCATTACTTGCACCTGTGGCTTCCAATAGTTCTCTAGACCACATTCCTCCAAGAGATTCCTCATATGGTACGCCCATATGGCATAATCCTTACCATCAAAGATAGGAATCATCCTTCTTGTCATCATAGCCGCCACTGGAACAATCGCCGGAGGGACTGTAGTACCCACACTGGTACCTGCTCTGCTTGTGTTACTTGCCTGGCTTGGTGTCGCAGCACTTGAGCTTGGGCTTCCTGGGCTTGACATCTTCGTACATTGTAGTGTAGTGTATACTAAAGAGGTGTGTATATTATTCGCTTACTGGGGCTCATAACCTTTGTTGTGAACTTTAGGAGGAATAGAAGTAATATTTATTTATCACTCAAGTAATGCACTTTTACACGTTTGTTGATGATGTCACCCCAATGCCACTGTACCACAAATTATCTATATCGAGTGCTATATTGAGTTGCAACCTGTAATCTCAACAATATCTACTCTCTATCTTTGAAAGATGTGAGTGAGTGGGGGAATTTGCTATAGATGGGCTTGATAGTTTTTCTTTCCTTAATACTTCTGGTAGATGTCACACTTCTGGATGATATCTTGGACTTGTGTTCTGAGATAGGGCCAATGTTGATAATCTTTTCAAATCTTGTCCTCTGTATTTGTCTGTCCTTGGTGGGCTTTCTGGTATTTCTTGTTGGATGAGGTCATCTTGCTCCTTGATAGTCATGTGAACTTCTTTGAGAGTGCAGTTCTGAGGTATACCCTTCCTTTGATTTATTGAGTTATATGGGAAAGAACATCAACATTGTTGTGAGTTCTTTCTACTTTGTAGATAATGTTGATTTCATAATCTTGAAGAATAAGAATCCATCAGATAAGGATTCCAGTGGGATCTTTTCAGGACAGTAACTATTTGAGGGCTACATGATCTGTAATCAGAGTGAACTTTCTTCCAATGATAATGTTTGAACAGAGTGACCACTCATATGACTGCTAGACATTCCAATTTGGTGCTTCCATAGTTGGTCTGCTGCTTGTTGGTGGCTCTTCTTGTATAAGCTATTATATGATACTGTTTTTCAGGTCCTTCTTGTGCAAGAATAGCTCTGAGATCATTCTTGGATATATCAGTATACAGAATGAAAGGTTTCTGTAGATCTGATCAGACTAGGATGGGTGCTGAGATCAGACAGTGTTGTAGTTTTCAGAAAGCTTCTTCTTGTGGTTCTCTCTATTGAAATGGTACTTCTTTCTAGCAAGGTTTGAATTGGGGTAGAGATTTTGGCAAATCTTTTGATAAATCTTCTGTAGTAAGATACAAGCATCAGAAAGGACAGGGCTTCCTTTGGAGTCTTGGGGACAGGGAAGTTATTGACTTTTTCTATCTTCTTGGGGTCCACATATATTCCATCTTTAGAAAATACAAATCCAAGAAATTTAAGCTTCTGTTTATCAAGGTAATACTTCTTTGAGTTGAGTCTTAGGTGGTTTTGTTAGGTGAGTTTGAAAAACTCTTCAAGGTCTTGTAGGTGGTCTTCAAAATTTGCTGAGTAGATATTAGAATCATCCATATAAACTATCAGACAGTAGTGAATCAAAGGGGTATATACTGAGTTCATCATTCACTGAAAGGTTGGGAGTACATTACAGAGTCTAAAGAGAGTTCAGAGGTATTCAAACAATTTTCCTAGGGCAAGGAAAGCTGTCTTTTGAATGTCTTTGGGGTCCATTGATATCTCATAGAATCCTGTGAATAGGTCCATACTGCTGAAGTATCTTGTATTTTATAACTTGTCCAAAAGGTCATCAATTTAGAGCAAGGGGTATATATCATTTTTGGTTACTATGTTGAGTTTCCTGAAGTCTACAACAAGTCTCCATCCTCTTTTCTTTGGTACTATAAGTATAGTGCTGGGCCAAGGACTGATAGAGGGTTAGATGACTCCATTGTCTAAGAGTTCCTATATGTGTTCTTTTTCAAATGTCTTCAAGTGGTGGGGTATTCTGTATGGTTTCTGTCAGATGGGTATTGCATTTCCTGTATTTATACTGTGGTGGTATGATGGGTTGTATGGCAGGTTGCCATAATCTGTGATGAAGATATCCTAATATTTATAAAGGAGTTCAGTCAATAGTTGTTATTGCTGAGGTGTTAGTTCTTCTCTAATGTTTGTGGAAGGCTTCACTTTCTCCTGGGTTGCAGAGGGGCCTTTTCTTTCTTCTGTGACTTTTTGCCATTTCTCTGTAAGTTTAATTCATAAACTTCTTTATATATTCAGTTGAGATAGGATACCAGGTGTCCAATAATGGTTCCTTTCTGTAAGATGATGTTTTTCCAGCTTGTGTTGGTTGCTTGGAAGTGTACTGGATTCATCTTGTCAGAGAATATGTATCCTTCTATATGTAGTTTTCAGATTTCTTCATTTGGTTTAAAGATAAGGTTCCTGGGGTCAGGTGGTGCAAAGATTTAAATAGTGGTTTACTCTCCCAGCTCAAGGATGAGATTCTTGTGAAGCTTCACTGGTTGGTGGAAAACTTACTAAGGTGCATTCACTTTGAATTGGCTGACCTGAAGGAGATATACTTCCTTTCTATCTGAGCTTTCAAAACCTTTGGTTTGTCCAGTGCCTTAAGTGAGCTTGGGTACTTCTTGTAACTAAGGAGTCTTGTATTTGAAAAAGACTGCTTGTGTGATTTTGTCTCCTTTGTTGATTTGAATCCATTCACTACTTCCATTTCTTAAGATGACCTTGATTTTGCCTGTATATCCTGGATCAATAGTTCCTCCTTCAGTAAAGAGTCCTTCAAGGATTAGCCCAGACATTGAGGTCAGTTGGATGTAAGTTCCTTTTGATGGCTGTATGGCAATACCAGTTCTGATGAGCTTTGTACTTTTGAGGCCCATAACAGTATTATCAAAGCTGCTGAGATCATAGCCAACATCTTCTTGGTGTACCTTTTTTGGTAGAATTGCATTGGGATGAAGCAGGGTGAACTGTGCAATATTCTTGCCAAGTTAGGCTATCCATTGGCTGAGGCTTCTGTGGCTTCAGATTTCCAATCTCTGATATCTAGGTGTTGCCATCTTGCTTCAGTAGAGGGGTCTTGAAGATAATTAATTCCTCTATTTCCAGTGGAGTCCAGGGCTCCCATGAAATTAATGGCAATATCTATCCATCCTTGGTGAGTTACATGGTGAATGAGGGCCAGGATATCTTTTCCTAGATTATATATCTTGAGGACCTTCTTTGTAGGTTTTTTCTTTTTCTTCTTTTGAATCTTTGCTCAGTTATCTCCTCTCTTAAGTGTGTGTACAATCACATCCTTACTGAGATGGATCTTTTCATATTGATAAGGCCAGCATCTGGAGTGCTTTCCATAATGACAATATTCCATGGATTGGAAGTGTTTCCTTTTTTCTTCAATTTCTCCTAGCTTTGGGAATCTGTATCCATTTATATCATACTTGGGTGGGAGAGTAGAGAGGGGCTTTACTTCAGTTTGAGTGAAGAATCCTACTCTATTTCTTCTTTTTGCAAGTATGGTGATGGATTCTTGGAATGAGGTTTCTTCTGCAATGATTTTCAGAGATTTCTGTTCAATAGGCTGTCTTGATTATTGATCTAGAATGTGGCATTAATAGCAGTAGTCTCTCGGTGAGTGGAAAATGACTTGGTGAGGGCATCTGCTCATTCTAAAGGCTTTTTCTTAGTGAGTTTCAGGCCTTGGGATAACTGGCTGTGAGCTGGGTCCAGCTTCTTCTTCACTCTAGTGGATATCATCATTTTCTCTATCTTGTGGTACCTAATTCGGATCATCCCATGAAATAATTGCAGGAAGCTCTTCATTTTCAGAAATGCCATCATCTTTTTCCTCTAGTGGTTGGTCCCAAATTGCTTGTACTTCTGCTGCTTTGATTTCAGGATTTGGCATAACTTGTGTATAGCTTTTCAGTTGAGGCATCTCTTCTTCCTTCTCCTGTATTCAGAGCATGTAGTACCAGGACTCTTTCGAATTCCCACATGTTTGGATGAGTGTTCTTCACATTTCTGTCTTTGGAGGCATTTGATTCATTCTCTGGCATCTTCAGCAATAGCTCCAATTGTGATGGGGATAGTATCTTGTACTCACACATTATCTTCTGGTCTGTCTTCTACCATATTGATTTGGGGCCTCAGTCTGGGGTCATTGTTATTTTTGGAGTCCTCTTCTTCTTCTTCTTCTATGGTGGATTCTTTACTGTTGCATATTTTTTTCTTTTTCTTTAAACTGGTGACCTTGACTTGGTTCTTCTTTCCACTGTAGTCGAATTTAAGTACTTGTTGACCAATATTGATATCTGCATTCATCTCCTTCAACCAATTGGTGCCAAGGATCATGTTCTAGGTGACAGCTTCAGTCACAACTGCCTTGGGAATGGCAGACTGGATGTGCTTAAGAGTAATAGTGATGTTTCAGACTTCTCCCAAGGGCTGAGTTTGGGCTCCATTTGCTACTATGATCCTGAGGCTAGAGGGTCCATCAATGGGCCATTGAATACTGTCCAGGAATTTCTTGGCAATAATACATATAGCTGCTTCAGTATCAATGAGAATTTTCGCCTTCTGGTCTCCAATTTCTCCAAATAAATAGGTGCTGACATGCCTTTCTGCAGCTTGTACTGCTGGGGTTGCCAGTTCTTCTTGAGGGATGGGAACTCTTCTGGTATGGAATCTGGTAGTTCATAGCAACTTGTTCCTTACTCCAGCACGTATCAGTTATAGGAACTGCAAGAGTGAAACTTCCATCTTGGCTTCTTGGATCTTTTTCCAGACTTCATTATAGATGTTCTGGGGCATGGTCTTTGAGATGCATTTCTTCTTGGACTTTGGATCTTGGTTTCTGATTCTGGTTCTTCTCCTATATCTTCATTGGCAGATTCTGGTAGGGAATCTTCTCCATTGATAGTAGCTCCAGGGATGAATAGTGAAGGAGAACAGAGAGGTATATCAATCTGCTCTACCTCATCTTCATCTTGAATGATTCTCCTGCTTACTCTTTTGGGTGGTTTTCCTACTGCTTGGGGGCAGCCTACTGCTCTCTTTCTTTTTTCTGCTGGATAGATTGTTTCTCCACATTCAGCCTTGGTTGGGTACAAGTCTAGGTCACTGTGTTCCTCACTGTCACTCTGCTCATAATCTTCTACTGTGTGAGCTTTTGTTCTTTTGTTGTGGGTATCCTTTCAGTTTGGTGGTTCAGAATTCCTTAAGCTGCCTTGGTTGTTGCATTCAGTAGCATAGAGTCCCTGCCATCCACACTTGTAGCATTGGACTTGTGCCCTATCTTTTGGAGGATAGTTTCGGCTATTAGAGGATGGATAATTCCTCTGATAATCCTGGTTTTCACATGGGAGTTCCTTGGCTGGCAGTTCTGATAGTTTGACTGGAAATTCCGATTTTCACATAGATAGTTTGGCTGGTAATTCCGATTTTTGCATGTAGTGAGCCTTTTAATCTACCCAACTAGTCTGTCTACTTTCGAATTGAGATCTTGAATCTCATTCTTGTCCTTCTTCCATTTTTTGTGGATTTTTCTCCTTTTGTTTTTCTTTGAAGAATTCCTTACAGGGTCTTGACCAGGAGGTCCTCCTTGTCTTCTTTCTGATTGTCAGTCCAGGTGGTTCCTTGCTTGCCATCAAAGTATCCTTAGACTGCATCTACTTGCTCTTCAGGCTTTCTGATGTCCAAGGTTCAGACATGTTGAGCAATATTGGGTGAAATTCCATTCATAAAAATCATTGGACCTATGATATGTTGATTGGTAGCATTGAATCCAGCAGCATACATTCCTTCTAGATTCTGATAAAGAATGCTCTTGGGGATTCTCCAAAATTCATCTTCATTCCCAAGATAGATTCTTGGGCCTTGGGGTGGGTTTCATTTCCTGCATACTTTTCCATGATCTAGTATTGTATGGCCTTATATTGATCTTCTTCTATTCTTGTATTTTCCATAATATCTCCGAGGTCTGTATTGGCATCACTTGCAGTTCTGTTGAAGATACCCTTGGCTGGCTCTCTCAGTTGTACCTTTAAGATATTGATTTGTCTTTGAGTTGACAAATCTCTCAGGGCTGCTATTCCTTCAATTGCATCTATGAATTCTCTTGGATCTTCTTCTGAATTTTCTGCAAATGTGGTTAGTATTGTGCCCATTTCATCATCACTGTCCTCTGATTCTGTTTTGATTTCTGACTCTGATTCTGAGTTGTTGACTGTTGATGGATATGTGCTTGAGGGTGCAAAGGATCTGAGAGATGATGCTCTTCTTAGTACTATTGTGGGTGAGATTCTTAGGATTGGGGTGACTGGTCTGGGTAGATCAGGGAAGACTCTTGGGGGGAATCTTTTAAGATAATTGTTGAGGTCTTGAACAAGTTTGTCAAAGTCTTAGTTGGTATTGTTTACTTCATCTAGTATGAGCTCATCAAAATCTCTGATATGTATATTTACCAGTAGAGGATTTTCTATATTGCTGGCTTCTGTAATGTCAGATCCTTCTAATGCTGAATAGTATCTGATTCTAGAGATAATTACATCTCTTCCTGTTCAAATGCTTTGTAGTACTGGGATTTCTTCTCCTGTGGTAGCTGAAATTGGTGCTGTATTAAGGATTGCAGTGGTACTGGTCTACAGGTTGAAGGTTGGGTTCTGTGAGCTGAAAAGTCATATAGATTGCTTGTTTGAAATCATCCCATTTGAGCCTCCAAATGTAATATATCTGGCTCAATAGAGGCAAATTATAAGGTTGGGTAACTTTATAGATTTGCTTGAGCCCCCAGTTACTTTGTCAAAAGCAATAAAATGTTCAGGTATTTGATCAGGTACTTGATATTTAGTGATATAATATTCAATAGCTGGAAACTTTCTGCAAGTGATTTCCTAATTTGGTGGCATTCTTGAGTGTATGATACCCTTTATATCACTTGGCAATCTTGTGTTCAGTGAATTTGGTGGATTTTCTTAAAAGCGCAGACTCTCTGAGAATCCAGGATCAGTTTCCTTATAAGTGTGGGTTCTGGATACAGAATGCTAGCATGATAGTGATCAATGGTGATTAGGTTTCTTGTTTAGCAAAGTAGACTAAATATGGTGGGTTTCTTGAGCTTGGTCTCTTTAAATGATGCAGGTTGAGTGGTCAATATGGCTAAGTAGTCAATGTAGCTAAGTGGACAATATGGGTTACTTGAATGATACAGTCTTTTGATATAGACTTTGAGTGAGACAGTTGGAATAGTGGATTCTGCAAAATGCAGCAGATCAGCAGGTAAAACATAGATCAATGTAGACTTTCCCTTGAAAATGAGGTAGCTTATTCCTTAAGCAGCAAACTTGAATGATATAGATTGGTAGTATATAGCAGATTAGTGGACAAAAATGTAGCAGTGTGACATTTCAGTGTAGTTTATTTCTTTTTCTTTGTCTTTCTAGTACTTTCCATAACCTTCCGGCACCTTCTGAATGATTAGAAATCCTTTCTTGGCACTAAGCCACAGCTAGAATATTCCAGTCACATCTATTCTAGTCTTAGCTAGTCATGGAACTTCATGGAACATTGCGGTTCTTTATTTGTCATCATTTGTCATCTTTGCCAAGAACTTTCCTCATGGCATTTCTATTGATTACTCAGATCCTTCCGGATCCTTCTTTCATATCTTGTATAAATATCCTATCTGTTCTCTCAAATAAAGCTCAGAATATTTTCTCTCAGAATTCACAAGAACTTCCTGAACTCTTAGTAACTTTTCAAGCTACTTTGAACCTCTAGAATTTAGTCACTTCCTCATTTAAGAAACCAGAACCATTACACTGGTAGCAGCAGTTAAGTTACACCTTGCCTAAACAAGAAACCTCTCAAGAAACCCCTCAAGAACTACTTGAACACCATGTCCATGGATGCCAATGACTGGGGCAATACTTCTTACAACAACTACATCCCACAGAATACCCCTTATGTCCAACAAGAAGAAGAGGACAAAATTTCTACTCAGTCAGCTGGGACACTAGAAAGCCTGCTGCACACCACACTGGCTCAAATCTCCCAACTGCAAGAATGCCTAGACAAGAAGGAGGGCAAAGCTCCTGCATCTACATCTGCACCCACAATGATATCTCTGACAGTAGTCACCATCAAGTCTCAGAAGCCTGACACCTTTGATGGCCAAAGAGGAGGACTGTCTACCAACACCTGGCTTTTCCAATTGGAGCAGTATGGAGAACTGACCAATTTGGATAAAGCAGTACTAGTCCAATTTGCCACCATACTCCTCTGAGGGAATGCTGCAATCTGGTGGCGAAATCATGTCCAGAACACAAGATTTTCTGGCTGAATCAAGGTCTGGGGTGAATTCTCAGATGCCATTCAAGGCCAATTCAAGCCTGTCAATAGCACCAAGGTCGCGTGAGACCGCCTGGCAAATGTCAAACAACTCAAGTCTGTGCAAGCATATAATGCACAATTTCTGTCTATTCTACTGGCTCTACCTCATGTCACTGAAGACGAGAAGGTCAACAAGTACATCTGAGGTCTCAAAGGACAAACCCGAGTTCATGTTGAACTAGAAGAACCCAAAGACCTAGACACTGCAATGAAAATTGCTAATAGGTTCAATGTCATCACTTATGGCAACCGCTTCAAACAGATGAGACTGCCATTCAACAGCAACCACAGAAGGGAGGAAACCAAAGTCAGAACTATTGGACCTGCCCCCATGGACCTAGACACCATCGATAAGAACAAGAAGAACAAGCTGACACCTGAGGAAAAGGAGTGCCTCAAGAAGGCTGAAGCTTGCTTCTTTTGCCGACAGCCTGGTCACATTGCTACAAAATGTCCCAAGAAGACTACCGAACCCAAGTGGATCCTGGTCCTGTCCAAAGACACCCAAGGTCATCAAGTCAAACAAGAAGTTGTACTCAATTTCATGCGAGTCAACCCCAAGGCCCAGATCCCTCAAGTGCAGTCAGAAAGAGCCATTGGTTTGGACCTTCAGTCAGTACAACAAGTCACTATTCCTGCCCATGAAAGAAGGCTCATACCAACTGGCCTAGCCATCGAAATACCCAAGGAACATTATGCAAGAATTGTGCCAAGATCTGGTCTCAGTGTCAAGCACTCACTGGATGTTGGTGCTGGAGTCATTGACCCTGACTTCTGAGAAGAAATGCAAGTCCTACTAGTCAACCACAAGGACCAACCCTACACTATCAATGAAGGTGACAGAATTGCACAGCTCATCCTAGAGCAAGCTACCCTACCTACCATCAAGGAAGTCACCAAGTTGTCTTCAACCAAGCAAGATCAGAAAGGCTTTGGCAGCACTGATCAAGTTGCTAGCATAGCCGAGAGCTGAGCCAACTCAATGCTCATCTTCAAAGGTCTAGTCAAAGGTCAAGAACTAGATGTTCTCATAGACAGCAGAGCTGTTGGAAACTTCATCAACAAGAACCTCATCGATAAGCTCAAGATTCTCACCAAGCCAGCCAGCAAGAATGGTGGAGTTGTCACTGCTGATGGCACCACTCGACCAATTGACTCAATTGCTGCTAAACTTTCTCTCAATATTCAGAAGTATTGGGAATATCTAGATTTTGAAGTGGCACCCCTAGGAGATCATGACCTGATCTTAGGCAAACTCTGGCTTATACAGCACAACCCACACATTGATTGGACCAAGAATGAGGTTACCCTAATTCAAGATGGAATCAACATTACCATCAAGCCCGACAAGACTCAGATGAAAACTCCAATTGCCACCCTTTCGGCAATCCAGTTCAAGAAGGCTCTCAAGAAAGCTACCTGTGCTTTTATTATACTGATCTGACCTAAGAAAGAAGATAAGAATCGATCAATCAGTGAAAGTGTCAAGCTACTGCTGAAAAAGTACAAGGATGTCTTCTCAGACAAGCTACCTGGTCTACCACCTTCAAGAGACCATGACCACGAAATCAAGCTGGTTCCAGATGTGGCCATTCCTAAGAAGAAGATGTACTGCATGTCACCACTTGAAATTGAAGCAATCAAGAAGGAACTTAATGAACTCATTGAGCAAGGAGCCATTCAGCCAAGCAAGTGCCCCTTTGGCTCTCCAGTCCTGTTTGTCAAGAAGAAGGATGACACCCTATGAATGTGCATAGACTATCGTGCACTCAACAAGATTACTGTCAAGAATCATTATCCACTGCCACTCATCAACCAAATCTTTGATGCCCTCAAGAATGCTAAGTACTTTACCAAGATTGACCTTACCTCTGGGTATCACCAAATTCGAATCAAGCCAGAGGACTTACCCAAGACAGCATTCATGATACCATTTGGACTCTACGAATTTCTTGTCATGGCCTTTGGTCTCACCAATGTGCCAGCAACCTTTTAAGACCTCATGCAGACTGTCTTCAAGGATCAGCTCTATATCTTTGTACTCATGTACATTGATGACATCCTGATCTTCAGCAGCACTGAAGAAGAACATCTCAATCACCTCAAACAAGTCCTCAAGATCCTCTGTGAATACAAGCTTTATACAAAGCTCAAGAAGTGTGAATTCTTCAAAGATCAAGTCAAATACCTTGGACACATTGTATCAGCCAAAGGAATTCAAGTGGACCCAAGGAAAATACAAGCCATTGAACAGTGGCCTGTACCAGCAAGTCTCACCAAACTTAGGTCCTTTCTTGGTCTGGCTGGATACTACCGCCGATTTGTCAAGAACTTCTCTGGCATAGCAGAATCTTTGACAAACCTTTTGCAAAAGCAACCCAACTCTGACCTCTATATTCCCTATATCTGGGACACCTTCTGTCAACAAGCCTTTCAAGAACTCAAGAACTGCCTGACCCATGCACCTGTCCTTAGAAACATGGACCTGAACTTGAAGTTCACTGTCACTACTGATGCATCCAACTTCGCAATTGGTGCAGTCATCTCTCAAAATGATGGACAAGGACACAGACCCATTGCATTCAAGTCAAGGAAATTGTCCCCTGCAGAACAAAAGCTAGCCACTTACGAAAAGGAACTCCTGGCAATCATTCATGCCCTCAAGACCTGGCAACACTACCTAGAAGGAGTTGAGTTTGACATGATCACAGATCACAGGTCCCTTCAGTACATCAACACCCAACCAACTCTTTCCTATCAACAAGCAAAGTGGAGTCAATTACTTCAGACCTTTACCCCGAACATCATCTACAAGCCTGACTAAACCCTGGTTGTACCAGATGTGCTCTCAAGAAGGCCTGACCTTGCTGCCATTTTACAAGTCACCATGGCACCTGAATTCCTTAACCAGATCAAGATGGCATAAAAACAAGACTCTCTGATTCTACAAAAGGATACCAAGGAATTCAAAGAAAAGTATACCTTCAAGAACAACCTCATGTACTTTCAAGACAAGGTCTATATTCCTGCCAACCCTGAACTTTGGTACAAGATCCTTCATGAACATTATGACTTCCCACTAGCTGGTCATCTGGGAACTGAGAAGCCCATTAAGAACATCCAATGAGACTACTACTGGCCTAATATGCTCAAGGAAATCAAGGAGTATGTTCAAAGCTGCAACCTTTGTCAAAGGAACAAGTTAAGCAACCAAACACCTGCTGGTCTTCTGCAACCCTTGCCAATTCTGACCAAGAAGTTCAAGCAAGTCACAATGGACTTCATTGTACAACTTCCATGAACCAAATCAGGCTATGATGCCATCATGGTATTTGTGAACTGCCTGACCAAGATCACTATCGCTGAGCCAACCACAACTAATGCCACTGCCCCCGAGATTGCTAGAATCTTCTTCAAGTCTGTCTTCTGCCAATATGGACTTCCCCAAGTAATTGTCAGTGACTGCGACCCCAAATTCACAAGTCATTTCTGGCAAGCACTCTTCAAGACCCTTGAAACTCAAATCACTATATCCACTGCCTTCCACCCTCAAACTGATGGACAAACTGAGCGAATGAACAGAACACTTGAACAAATCCTCAGAAACTATGTGTCTTATGAGCAAGATGATTGGGACCACTATCTGACCTATGCTGAGTTTGCCTACAATAACACAGTCCAATCATCTACTAGTCTTTCCCCTTTTCAGCTACTACATGGTCAAAATCCCAAGACTCCTGCAAGTCTAGTCTCATTCCAGCAATCCAGTCACACACAAGGCCCCACCACTCAGAACCTTATCAACAAAATGGATTCTCTTCTTAAGATCATGACCATGAATCTGCTAAAGGCTCAACAACACCAAGCTAAGTATGCAGACAAGAAACGTCATGATGTCACCTACACTATTGGAGATATGGTTCTACTCAAAGCCAATAATATCAAGGTTCAATCTCAAGTCAACCGCCAGTCAGCCAAATTCCAACCCAAGTACCTTGGACCCTTTGAGATCACCAAGCAAGTCTCTACCTACTCTTACTATCTCAGTCTACCATCAATCATGTGAATATACCCAGTATTTCATGTGTTACAACTCAAGGCCTGGAACCAGTCACCCTCTTACCCTGGCCAAATTCCGACACCCTCAGCACCAGTTATGGTTCAAGATCACATCAAGTATGAAGTTAAGAAAATCATAGACAAATGAGTCCAATCCCGTCACACAGAATACCTAGTTAAGTGGATGGGCTACTCTGATTATGATGCTACCTGGGAATCTGCCGCCAATCTCAAGAACTCTCAAGAACTCATTCAAGAGTTTGAGAAAAAAGGAACTCATTGACTGCCCATGAGGTTCACTCCTTGGATAGTAGATGACATACTGTACTGATCAGATACATTACGCATTGGGGCACTCTAAGGGATACAGCATCAGCAACAAGACCCACAGAAGAACTCTGTAAACCCTGCAACTAATGAGGTTCAAACCAGTTCTCATCTGATCAAGATGATACTTTGGCCCTCACCTTATACAAGGATGGCCAGTCCTTGCCAATGAGCCAATATATTTTATTCATATTTCCTTTTGGTTTTATTTTCTTATGTTACCTTCTGAATTCAATGAGGACATTGATTCTTAAGGAGGAGGAGATGTATCATTTTAGCATAGTTTATTTCTTTTTCTTTGTCTTTCTAGTACTTTCCATAACCTTCTGGCACCTTCCGAATGATTAGAAATTCTTTCTTGGCACTAAGCCACAGCTAGAATATTCCAGTCACATCTATTCTAGTCTTAGCTAGTCACAGAACTTCATGGAACATTGCAGATCTTTATTTGTCATCATTTGTCATCTTTGCCAAGAACTTTCCTCTTGGCATTTCCATTGATTACTCAGATCCTTCCGGATCCTTCTTTTATATCTTGTATAAATATCCTCTCTGTTCTCTCGAATAAAGCTCAGAATATTTTCTCTCAGAATTCACAAGAACTTCCTGAACTCTTAGTAACTCTTCGAGCTACTTTGAACCTCTTGAATTTAGTCACTTCCTCATTTAAGAAACCAGAACCATTACAAGCAGACTTAAATGTGTCAGCTCATCTTTAAGCAATGGGTTACTCAAATAGCAATAAAGTTCTTTACTGAAACTTAGTGGCAAAACTACAGACTTATCTGGCAAGTGAACCAAAAGGGCAGACTTTTTTGAAAATGGTGAACTTCTCTTCAGGCTAATCTGGCAAGTGAACCAAAAGAGCAGATATCTTCAAAATTTGTGAACTTCTCTTAAGGCTTATGTAGCAAGTGAACCAATAACTTCTTTGTATTGGAAAGTGGACCAGAGTGGAAATGAAGAAAGCTCACAATCTTCTTTTAACAGTGGCTCATTGGCAAGCATATCTTCTAAGTGTTGCAATCCAATCTTTAGGATCAAGGGGCTTTTGGCAGGTATTGCTTCTAAGTGTGTTTGGCAGGCAGACTTGTCTTTTGCTTTGGATACAATTTTGGACTGAAGTTTATTCACTCTTATCTATGGGGTATTTTATATATTATGGCTGCTACCTGGTTGCTATCTGGCTAACTATAGAATACTATTTATAGGGTTATAGTCACTGTAAGGGATTACAGTCACTGTATGAGGTTACTGTCACTGTAAGGAGTTATAGTCACTGTAAGGAGTGCTTCCTACTATAGCTATCTGAGTTATTTATATAGTTTTTCTGCAGCAATAGTTACCTAGTTACTATACTAGACTAAGTGTGTATGTCATCTTGTTCACATTATCTGACTGAGTTATGAGATAGCTACATTTTTGTGGTTTGTCACAGTATAATAAGAAATAT